>LPNX010139306.1:277292-297276 GCA_001517045.1 Pseudotsuga menziesii | reverse complement strand
ACTTCTCCTCCTCAGATCTCCTACTGGATCATTTTTTTTGTTTTGCAGGTACAACTTCGAAATGAATTCAACAGTTCCTCTTCTCACCCGATCCTCAGAATATTTTGAATGGGGGGTGAAGATGACTATATGTCTGAGAAGACAAAAACTTTATTCAGTGTCTAATGGATTCGGTAGAAATTCTTTGAGAGTGATAATTACTGGCTAAAGGCAAAGGATAAAGCTTTTGAAATAATGGAACTTGCTCTTTCTCCTAGCATGCGCTACCTCAGTAGATCTATTAAATATCGACTGGAACTCTGGAAAATATTGGACATAACCTTTGGATTTGGAAGCACCACAAGCATCGTTGATCCAAAAATCTCAGCCTCCACTCTCTTTGATGAAGTTGTTCAAGATGAAGAAGAAGCAGAAACTTCTACACAGTCAATTCGAATTGAAGACAATCTCCATGCAGTGACTCCTTCTCCTGATGCTCCAGAAGTTCATGAGATCTCTGATATCTCATCTTCTCATATTTCTGAAACAGAAGAAGACATTCGAATCTCTGATATTGAAGAAAAATTCTGTTGCACTTCCATGCAAACATTCACCGGTGATTTTCCTTTAAATTCTGTGCAAAATTTACTAGTAATTGCTTCCGAAAGTGAAGAGAAATTTGATTTTTCTTCCTCTAATGTTGCTGCTGGTGTGAAAATATGTGATACCTTGGATATTTTAGAAGAAATATCAGACTACCAGAGTGATCCATTCACTCCCCATGATCTAGTTTTTCTAGCAAATTCCTGCAGGATTGCATGCACCAAAATTCAGAATTTTGAAGAAGAAGAAAGCCGTGCATCCACCGTCTCGGTTAACCATTTATTTGAATATGATATTAACCTTATTGAATCTGATATGATATTATTTAGATCTTATCTTATATTTCTTGGTTTAATATATCAAATTCATAATCTTTCAGTACCGCTTGTAGCTGTTCTCATCAATGGTGTGAAGAAACAAGTACCGCAAGTCTCCTACAAAACTACTGCTGGGGATTTGATTCCATTTCACAGTTTTGGATCTGTTTTGAACCTGTTTAGATCTGATTTACTTTCTGATCTGATATTATTTGGTTCATATTTTAAAATTCAAAAGCATTCAGTCATGCTTGTAGCTGCTCTCATCAATTTCGGTGTGAAAAATCAAGTACCGCACTTTCTCTTCAAAACTGTTGATGGGGATTTGGTGTTAGTTTCCTCATATGAGGTTGCTGATATTTTATTATGTGATTCATTATCTATTTTATAAGATATATCAGACTATGGAGCTCCAGCATTCGCTCTCAACAGTCCCAGTGCTTCTCTACCATTGATCACATGCTCATCTTCTCACAGAACTAGGAAAGAGGAAGATTTTCTGCATCCGCCTGGACACCTGCTCCTAACACTTGGGGCTGTTCTTACCACTCATGGTTTTCTGTTCATGGCTGCAAAATATCAGTTTCTTGAGTGTTCTTCACATTCTCTGAATTCTCAAGAACCTTTCCTCACTTTTCAGTTGACTTCAGTTGCTCTACATGGGTCCAGTCTTCATCCGGCAGCTGTCTATATTTCTGATTTAGTTGAGCATATCATTCTTCCTCCAAAGAGGAAGATTCCTCCAGACATAATGATGGAGAGGTTCACATGCCAGGCCCCAGGATACCTGTGCACAGAAGAACCAGATTGATTGTGATTCTACCTGCTTAATTAGAAGGGGGGTTTTTTTTCCCATGTGGTTTTTTCCCAAGCACCTTATTTTTGAGCAGTTACTTTACTTTACTTGATGTAATGGGTGACCTATGGTCTTAGTTACCAGGGCCCACATTTTTTCCAAGTTAGCATTCAGGGGGGGTGTTAGGATTATTAATCCTCCCTTGTCCAAATTTGGTCATATGTCTAAATCGAGAGTCATGTCTAAATCGGGAGTCCATCCAGTTTATTTATAGTCATTAGCACCATTGGTTAAACTTGACCTAATTGAGGCACATGTTTCAGTTACCAAAGTGTGGGGAACACTAATTAAGGCTCACTGCCACTTATTGCACTTGATTGCATAATTTTAGGAGTCTCCTAGATCAATCCCTACAATTTAGGAAGCAACTTGGAGTGCCGAGACCAACCAAGGTCAGTTAACTTCAGTTGATGACTAGTCAAGCCAAGTTAGGAGTCAGTTACATTTATTTCTAGCTCTCTACATCAGTTAAATAATGGTTTAATTAATTGCACACATGTGGGGCATTTTTCTCACCTACCACAGTCAGTTAACCATTATTTAATACTAAATGTAACAGTTGGTTGTGTTTTAGAACTCCAGTTATGATTTAGACAAGGACAGTTAACTACTGGGTCCTTAACTTCAGTTGATGACTGGTCAAGACAAGTTAGGACTCAGTTACATTCAGTTAAATAATGGTTTAATTAATTGCACACATGTGGGCGCTTTTCTCACCTACCACAGTCAGTTAACCATTATTTAATACTAAATGTAACAGTTAGTTGTGTTTTAGAACTCCAATTGTGATTTAGACAAGTCTTGGTTACCTACAGTCAAGTAGAGTCATCAATTCGAACTTCCTCATGTGGATTCGAATTGATTGTGGCTATTAAAGCCATTTTACATCATTGTAATTATAATCTGGATTACTTTTTTTATTAATGAAAGCATTCACAGCTGCAAGCCTTTTGCACTGTTTCATTCTTCAATGGCTGAGTAAATTGTGAGATCTTCTTTGTGAGTTGTGTGTTTGTCTACAGATCTATATGCTCAAATTTAACAATAACTTACCTACCAATGCTAGCATCGTTAGGATATTGAAGGGATAAGAGAATGAATATTGAAAAAATAGAACAAAAAAAGGTTATATAGCTTTGTTTCTCTTTTATCCATGTCTAAAAAGTAGTACCAACAAGCATATTTCTCAGCCTACGACAATTATTGCATTGTCATTAATTGCATACATCTAATGTCTATCAAGGAAACTCTATTTGAACATTAATAGCTTTCATTTGGGTGAGTGATTTATGCCCACTTAGCGATACCACTCTCATTAAAATGGAAGAAACTCAACTAGTATAGACTCAACCAAGGCCATGACCAACTCTATTCTTCAATGCATATGTAAGTAGGCATGTTTCTTTTTGTTATCCATCCAAACAATATTATTTGGAACGTGAAAAGAAGAAAGATTATTTGGCAAGGTGCAAATGTAAGATAAGAATTTGAGCATGGAATAAACAAGATTATTTGGCAAGTGAAAAGAAACAAGATCTATTGCAAGCATTCTAATAATCCTTCATAAGAATCCAAACAATTAAATTAGTACAACTAACATTGCAAACTTTGTTTTCTTCCCAACAAATATTTATTTCTATAGAGTGTTTACAAGTTTTGCTTCAACTCTTCTTGTAACATTCATGAGAAAAATTTGGGCACATAGGCATGGTTTTCCATTCTTTAAAGGCATCTATTATTCACAATATATGCATATAAAACTTAGGTACAAGGTTTGGAAGAGAAACTATGAAATATCAATGGAAAATATAACTTATGTATGGCTGGAAATGCCTCTTAAATAACATATATTTTTTCAAAATCTTAACACGATTTACATGCCTAAAAAACAAAATCAATGCCAAATAGTATGTACATTAACAACCTTGTTTCCTCATGATGCACAACATATTCTTGATTATATTTTCAAATCCTATCAATATTTGACATAGTTTTCACATTCCATAGTTGGAACAAGAGTGAAATACAAGGATTAGGACATCAAACATATGACAGACATACCTCCATCAAATCAACATCAAGGATGTGAAAACAAGATCATCATAGCTAGCAATCCATGCCCTAGTGGAAAAACTTGCCATGATAAATATACAAGACCATACATTTGTTGTGTACTGAAAGGATAAGAAATCAAAGCATTTAACTAGGTAATCCAACCATCAATAATAACAAAACATTGTTATTAGCCAAGTTCAAGGATAACACCAGGGTATAGGCACACTTTAAGGGCTATGATAGGGAGGTATTATGTTTTGTATTATTTATAATTTTGCTATAGGGAAAATGGATCACTACAACTGCATAGTTGAATTTCTTGCACGTGTTGGACACCTGGATTAGGCACATGATTTTATCAACAGAATGACATTAAAACATGATCCCACAATGTGGGCATGTTTTCTTGGTGCTTGTAGAATACATAACAATTTAGACTTAGGAAACCATGTTGCAGACCACCTTTTTAATTCCAGCCTTAAGGATGTTTCCCCTTATGTTCTACTGTCAAACATGTATACCACAACCGGGAGATGGGATGGTACTGAAAGTGTGCAGAAAATGATGAAAGACATGAAGTTCAAAAAGATGCCTGGATGCAGTTGGATTGAATTCAATACCAAGTTCATACCTTCCTTGCAGAAGATCAATTACTTGCATAAGTATAAAAAATTATTGACGGTGGAGAGATTGTCTAGGTAATTGAAGGTTGTGATGCCATGTTATGCTAGGGCACACCAAATTGTGTGAGAAGCAGAAACTCTAAATTGTGTGAGAAGCATAAACACTTTGTGTGAGAAGTAGAAACTCTATTTGAACATTAATTTAGATTCCATTTCATTGAGTGACTTCTGCCTACTTAGGAACACCACTCTCATTAAAATGGAAGAAACTCAACTAGTGCAAACTCAACTAAGGCCATGACCAACTCTATTCTTTAATGTATATGTAAGTAGGGGTGTTTCTTTCTATTATCCATCCAAACAAGATGATTTGGCAAGTGAAAAGAAACAATATTATTTGGCAAGGTGCAAATATAAGGTAAGATTTTGAGCATGGAAGAAACAAGATTATTTGGCAAGTGTAAAGAAACAAGATCTATTGCAAGAATTATAATTATCCTTCATAAGAATCCAAACAATTAACTCAGTACAACTAAAAATTAAAACCTTTTTTGTTTCCCAACAAACATTTATTTATATAGATTGTTTACAAGTTCTGCTTCAACTCTTCTTGTAACATTCATGAGAAAAAATTGGGCACATAGACATGGTTTTCCATCCTTTAAAGGCATCTGTTATTCACAAGATAGGAATATAAAACTTGGGTACAAGGTTTGGAAGAAAAACTATGAAATATCAATGGAAAATATAACTTATGTATGGATGGAAATGACTCTTAAATAACATATATTTTTTCAAAATATTAACACCATTTACATGCCTAGAAAACAAACTCAATGCCAAATAGTATGTACATTAACAACCTTGTTTCATCATGATGCAAAACATATGCTTAATTATATTTCCAAATTCTATCAATGTTTGACATAGTGTTCAAATTCCATAGTTGGAACAAGAGGGAAATACAAGGCTTAGGCCATCAAACATATGTCAGTCAGACCTCCATCAAATCAACATCAAGGGTGTGAAAACAAGCTCATCATAGCTAGCAATTCATGCCCTAGGGGAAAATTTTTCCATGATAAATATACAAAACCATACATTTGTTGGGTACCAAAAGGCTAAGAAATCAAAGTATTTAACTAGGTAATCCAACCAGCAATAAAACACAACATTGTTAATAGCCAAGTTCAAGGATAACACTATGGTATATGCACACTTTAAGGGATCTGATAGGGAGGTATTAGATTTTTTATTATTTATAAATTTTCTATAGAGAAAATGGATCACTACAGTTGCATAGTTGACCTTCTTGCATGTGCTGGACACCTGCATGAGGCACATGAGTTTATCAACAGAATGACATTAAAACACGATGCCATTGTGTGGGCATGTTTTCTTGGTGCTTTTAGAAAACATAACAATGTAGAGTTAGCAAACCATGTTGAATACCACCTTTTTAAGTCTAGTATTAATGATGATTCCCCTTATGTTCTACTATCAAACATGTTTGGCACAACTGGAAGATGGGATGGTACTGAAAGTGTGCAGAAAATGATGAAAGACAGGAAGTTCAAAAATATGTCTGGATGCAGTTGGATTGAAGTCAATAAACAAGTTCATACCTTCCTTACAAAAGATCAATTACTTGCATAAGTACAAAAAACTAGTCATGGTGGAGAGATTGTCCAAGTAATTGAAGGTTGTGATGCCATGTTATACTAAGACACACTAAATTGTGTGAGAAGTAGAAACACTAAATTGTGTGAGAAGTAAAAACTCTATTTGAACAATAATTTAGCTTCCATTTGGGTGAGTGATTCCTACCCACTTAGGGACACCACTCTCATTAAAATGGAAGAAACTCAACTAGTATAGAATATTCTTAGCGTGTTGAACTTAGATCCCAAAAGTGATACTTTGCTTTCCATGGTAGCACTATGTATGTATTCCAATAATCAATGCAAACTCAAAACTATGATAGTTTCCAGCAGTGGAAAAAGTATACCAATAATATTTAGACTGATCAAGCACTAGTTGTATGAAAAGGTGAAAGGGTTAAAGTGATTACAAGTGTACATTCACACATAATACTCCAAGGAATCCAAGGACAAATGCAATTGAGCAAATAGTATCCCTAAAGATGCAACAATGAATGTATTATTTGTTACTTAGCAAATCTGAATTGTTGCAAAGTATGTTTACTACTGTGAAAACAATGTGTGACAAATGTATAGTACCCCTTGATATATAACAGAAATCTAACCCCAATCCTTAAATGATTACCAATATGTGACAAATCAATCAAGCACCAATTGTTATCAACTTCTAAACACTTACAATCCACTATGACATATTTGTGATGGTTTTTATGAGAAATGCGATCTCCAGTAGTAACCACAGTATGTCAATCAACAACTATTATTTGTCTCTTAAATAAACATTGTGATAAACAAGTGAAAGTATGAATCAGAGTGTTGTGACCTTATCTATTTGTGGATTGTGAGTAACTTGTAGGACAACGGCAAGATGTGTTGGTAGATGCTTCTTGAAATATGAGACAAGACTATACCAATTTTAGGATTTATGACAAGAACACAACTAACCTTCAAAGCATGTTAATTACATGTTATAACAGCTATGATCGAGGTGCATCATGACCATCCTAAAGATGAGTTTTTGTAGGGTTCCCTCAGAGATATTTTGCTTCTTAAACTCATACTAAAGGGTATGGGACTGTTTTAAATAGTTACAAGAACAATGGGGGTCTGAGATTTAGTTAGATCGGAATTAAGAGGGGTTTTAGGAAGTATATTTATGAATTTCCTAAATAGACACAACCTAGAAATGAAGGACTGTTGGGTTTTTTTAGAGGAGGGTCAAGAACTTTAGGATGTGGTCTAGGTAAAGGCCGAAGTATAGACAGTGAAAGGGGAAGGCCTCAAGTCTGAATGAGACTTTTATTGCTCTGATTAGGACTATTAGAGAGCCTTTCTCATAAGCCAAGGAATCAACAAGGACAAATAAAAGGGGCCAAGGGCTTGTATTTTATGAATTAGTAACTAGGGCTAAGTATCTAGGTTATTCAGGGTTGTTAGAAAATAAATATTTCCTTGACAGGTCAAAGGTTAGGACAGAGGATAGGGTTTAGTTTTAGGAACTAGGGTTGTGTAAGGGTATATCCTAAGGTTTGTAATTAGGCCGCAGGTTAGGTAGTTAGTTAGGGTAGGCTAGGGAGTAGTACAGGGAAGAGGGTTGAGACTATTGGGTGAATTAGGTTATAGTTTAGAGATGTATCAACAATCTGTGGACTATAGAATATCCCCAAGAAAGAGGACACAAGGAACAACCACAATCCTTAGGACAAGTGTATGTATACCTTGATTGTATATTGTATCTCTATATGGAGACTCCATGTTAATAGAAATTGTGATCAATCAAATTAAAGAACCTTTTGTGCCCTTGAAAGGCAATTCACCCGTCATAAAGAATTGCCTGGAAAGACAAAGTCTTAGATTCTGTTTTTCACGGTGATACCGTGCATTCATATATTGTTATAGCAAATGAATCAAAGGCATGAATTGTTGTTAATTGCAAATCCAATTACAAGTAAAAAAACAAAACAAAAAAACATGCTCACATAATATCAGGTTGTGTATATATTTATCTCTATGGATATATTTTTTTATCTCGTACCAATGATAAAAAGGAATATAAATGCAACCATTGAAAAACTGAAAATTATAAATGTAAAATTACTGTGGAAACTCGTCCTATATCAATAGTACAAGGATTACCTGCATGTTGTGGGCTTGAAATTGGTTGCCACGTATAAATTTTGGTTGAAAATTATGTAGTTAGGTTTCCTCATACTGGAAGAGTGGATGGATGTTTAATGGGACCAAAAAAGGCACGAGTAAATTTCCCAAGGGGATTTTTTCCCAGCTTCGGCACTGACTTATAAATCAGATAAAAAAAATACCTGAAGTCATATTGTTTGAACTTTGTACACTATAACTTGGAAAACTCATCCCCTTAGATGCTCTCTCTGCATTAATTGAAAACATTTAGGTCAACATGGTTTCCCAGTGATCAAAATTGAAAATATTTGTTTGTTTTACTTAAGACTGAAAAAATAAATATGATGCATTGCTCCAATGTCCAAGTGTGAACAACACATTTCCACAGGTGTTGCAACTGCAACAATTGGACAAACAACGACAGAACAGTCAGCCTCTGACAACGACAGAACATTCAACATCTAACACAGCTGACATCCAGACTCAGGACATGGAGAACCCCGAGGTTCAGGACCCAGAAGTACCAGCTACCAGCACACCCGGGTAGTCTATGGCCCCCACACTTAAACTGGTCCCCTTTGAACAGAAGATAGGGGAAGAAGTCCCTGATTTCAATACTATCTTCTATGACAGGGTAAGAAAGAGAATAGTGAAAAGAACTGAAAAGAAGGTTGAAACAGGAGATCTGTCTGGGAAGATGATAACTGATACGACCATTGTATACAGAATAGACCAAGACCCCAGACTCACTATTCGAGCAGGAGCTGCATTAATCCACGCTTCAGAGGACAATGTGGACAAGATAATGACAGATCTGGAGCAAACTAAAAAAATCTTCTTCTCAATTGAAAGACACATTAAGAAAGGAAAGAGAAGAAAGCAACAAGTTGAAAAGAAAATTTGAAGGCGTGCAAAAAGAGGTGGAGTCTTCGAAGGCTGAACTGCAGGTTCTCCAAGCAGAGAGAAGATCTATGGAGACTACACAAGAGTGTCTGGAGAAAATGCAGCAAGAGTATCAAGAATTAAGGGTGGAGAAGGAACAACTGCTAGGAAAGATAGAAGACTTAGAGCTGCAAAAGACCACCTTGGAGGCAAATGAGAAGCAATCTCAAGAATAAGAGACAAGACTTCAAGAGCAGATTACTTCTCTAACAGTAGCATTAGAGGAAGAAAAAGAGCAGCAGGATAGTCTCCAACCATTCAAGGAACATGTGCTAGCACAAAAGGCCAAGATGCTTCGGCTGCAGACTGCCATAGAAGAGGAAAGGTGCAAGGTTGTGCAAGTAGATGGTCAATTGGAGGAGATTCTAGAGACCTCCTCCTATTTTGTTGATAGATATCAGGACATATTGGAAGTTCTGACTACAAGAATAGCAAGGCTAGAGAACAATGGAGAAACTCCTGCAGAGCTTCCCTCGAAAGAACAACAGGCCCTTAAGCAGGATTACGACTTATTGGAGTTTTCCATTAACACAGCCGAGGAATTCAAAAAGGCTGTTAGAAAGACGAGAGGGCATGTACAGAATGCTTCAGAAGGCTCCTAATTACCTATAATCGATGCCAAGTAGCAGTTGAACAGAGAATAGAGGCTTTTCCAGACCACAACTTGTTTGTGGAGATTTTGCAGAAGAGATATCAAGAGGAGGAAGCAAAAATACAGCACATTAAATCTCTCAACGAACAGATCTTAAGGAATGAAGTGGATCATTCCGCAGTCAGTGTGCAACTATTAGAACATCAGCTTCATTTGAGTGCAGCCAGAATTGAAGCCATCAAGAACCAGGCTGCGAAGTTTGAGATAAACATTCATTTTTGGAACCTTCTGAGTTTGAAGACATCGCCTCAGAGGCTTTAGCTTGGAAGAAGTTTCTAAATGCTCAAGTGGGGCCCTCCTCGTGAATGTTTGTCCACTTTTGTAATATGTAATGATTTTGTAAACACTTTATGAAAATGAAAATTTTGGGAGGTGAAGAGTTGGGGAAGCCCAAAGGTTATCCGTGGGCAACCCAACAGTCTTCTTGTTTTTGTATAAATATAGAGGACTTAGAAGAACAAGGGGCTTTTTTCCCAGTTAGACAAGAAAAGAGATATTGTAAGAAGAACTACTTTTTTTTGCAATAAAGAATTATTGTTTGCCTGTCGGAGAAAGATTGGTGGGACATTCAAATGTTATGCTATGGATTGGTGGAAGATGAACTATTTCATTTTCCCAAATTTTTCTATTCACTGTGAGATCGTTCTAACTCTTAGAGCCTATGTTCTTGTTTGCATGATTTCTGGTTTATTCTGTGAAACTACCACCATGAGTAATGAATGTTGTTCATAAGCAATTGGCTAACTGATTGTCTAAATATCTTTAATCGTTCATGTGTTGTGGGAAGGAATATCAGTTGCCTGTAATTTCTCTTTATAATGCATGTACAATATACATTACTCATTGATAGGTTACATTTCAGCTCCTCGGGGATAGGTAGTTAGTCAGTTTTACTTTAGTACTGCATATGTGATTTAGATGCTCATGAGTTCTAAGACGAAAGGTAAGAACCTGCGCATCACTTTGTGACTACTCCTTGCATCATTTATCACCCTGCATTGTTAATTAGGCACATGCATATCATCATTAAGTCAAAAAAATACAAAAATATACACGGTGGACCGGGCCGCAACTGGTAGAACCTTTATTTTTTATTACTTGACTTACGGTAGCCGAACTGCAAACCGGACGGATTCCCTACACCAAACAGACACGGGCTAGTTAGGAACGTTGACTGGGGAGAATCCCTTGCTGTTGTTTCCTGCAAATCTCTAGGCCTCAACAATTTTTGGTGCTAGAAGGAGGGCCGCCAGTGCATGGCTAGCCGAGGAAACCTATTTTCCCAATATTACCCCACCAGCAATATTTTTGGAAGCTTTTGACCTGACTCAAGTACTTGGAATCTGGAAGAACTTGTAGAAGCAGACTTACAAGTTTTGGTTCCACCTTTGAAGCAAGTAAGCCTAATTTCACCTTGTTGCTCCTTACTCATTTTCCTGTTCTCTCACCTTTGCTCATGGCTGGTATAAATGTGAATCAGCCCAACCCACCCCCGGCTTGGAAAGATAGATCACCTTTGAACCTAACACCTCCATTGCATAACCTACCTCAAGCCTTTAAGAAGTCATTGCCTAAGTTTAACCCCGATGAAAAGACTGCTATAGATGACCACTTGCAAAGTTTCTATTTAGCAATAGAAGGGTTAAGGGCTGGGGAATACAAGGATGTCGTCTGTAGATTGTTCCCACATACCCTTAAAGGAGCAGCAGCATCCTGGTATTTCGGTTTGCCTGCAAACTCTATTCCCAATTGGGATACCTTTGAAAGGATTTTCAGAAGTAAATATGCAACTCAAAAGACACATGCATCCCTAATGAAAGGCCTTGGTTTTTAAAAAAAAGAAAGGAATGAGAAGGTACATTATTTCACTCAAAGATTTTCAACATACCTAGAGAACTTTTATGAAATTGACAGACCCTCAGATAAGGTCTTAATTGAATATTATACCTCAGCTCTGGGACTTGAGCTGGCCATGTTTGCCAAAATGAAGGCTAGACCTACATTGGCAAAAACTTATGAAGAGGCAAAACGGGAAGAGGCTGAAAAGGAAAGTATAGAATATTATCCTGAGCTACATGAGGAAAAAACTGCCGGGAGAGGAGCCTTATTGCGGTCTAAACCCAAAGAGGAGCAATCACATGATTTTGAGGGAATGCTGAAAATGATTCAAAAACTCTCCAACTGAATAATAGATCTGGAAAAATAAAGGGAAGTCCAGAAAACTTATAAACCCTACTACCAAAAAAGGGAGGATAACAACCAATTGAAAATCCCTCCATCAAATTCAGCATCAATGAATATAATAGAGGTAGGGGTGGACAATTTCTGCACTTTTCACCAACAACCTCATTCTGAAAAGAATTGTCCTCGATGGTTAAATTTGATGACATTGGTAATGAATCAGCTGCTAGACTCTAAATTGACCAAGGACAATGGTAAAGAAGAAAAGAATAACAAGACCATAGAGAAACAAGAGGATGATACCATGTTCTTATGGGATGGTGTCTCACTTTTTGACACAAAAGAGAGCACTCTTAAATCTGAATACACACCTACAGCAACAAAAGACATGGATCTGATAATTAAAGATAATGCAACAATTTCAAAGATTAAGAGGTTGCAAACAAATGTCAAGAGACTGATAAATGCCAGTGTTGAAGACAAAACACTTGAAGTAACTACTGTCAACCAGGAAACAGAGCCAATCAATGAGCCTGTCAAACTTTTGGAAAGATAGATGGATGTTAATGAACGAAACACTAAAAAAATTGAGCCTAAAAATGATGTACCTACTAAAAACCAACCGGGGGAAGAAGACGTAGAACCAAATTGGGAAGAAAAATCTAAAACCCCGCCTTTTCTTTTGACCCTAGAAATGCTGAATCATAATGTGCATAATTGCTTGGTAGATTCTAGATCATCGGTAAATGTTATGCCTCTTGAAGTTTGCAAAAAGATTAATGGGCAGCCAAAGCCTACAACCTGGGAAGTAGTGCAACTAGATAGAACGGGCGTCAAAGTAGTGGGAGAAATGAAGAATGTTCTCATTCACTTATCTGCAAATAACAAGATATGTCAATTTATTGACATTATGGTGGCCGACATACCGGATGGATATGGTCTTATTCTGAACCGAGATTGGTCTACCAGGTTAAAAGGATATTTTGCTTCAGACTGGTCTCATTTATGGTTACCTCTTAAGGGTACCCCAAATCAGATTAAAATTTTGAGAGAACCTTACCTGAAGCATATTGTCACTAAGCTGGGAGAAGATAATGAATCTATTGTTTCTGTCCTGGGAAATTATCTAATAGAGCTTGAACTAAAATATCATGACATAGGAAGAGCTAGTCCCATGATTGACACTCAGCCTGAGCTCCTTCAACTTCCTCAAGCTGATAAAGATGACTATAGACTAGTAGACATGGTTTCGATTTCAAAAATAGCACAATTAGATCATGGATAGGTTTTGGTCTACACTAAAGCCTAGCCCTTTAATTTGTTAGATGAAAGAATTTTTAAGCGTGGGCACACAATTTTCTTTTTTCATTTGTACATAAATAAATTGATGTTGTTTTCTTTTTAGTTTAATGATTTGATGTTGTTTTCTTTTGGTTTAATGCTTTTTTCTAGTTATTTTGGTTTTGAATAAAGAGGCAAACTTTTGGTTGCAATGGAAACATCGGGGTTCTTAATTAACTAAACTCTTGGGCAAGAGACTCTGCGTTTATCCAATAGAATGTCTTCTAGTAGGAAGTGTTCCTAGTTGACCGTGCATTCATTGAAGTCCCACTTAAACCCTTGTAAATAACTCAGAATTAAGAAGTCTGGAATACTATTTCGAGGCTCCATACATTTCACATTTAAAATGTCCAAGGAAGTGATGGCGAAGGACCCACGGAGAGGAAGCAAGGTAAACAGTGTATCATATATAAATGATCCCATGCCATGATTCCAGAAAAGCCTAAAGGCTATCAAGAGTCAAAACTCCTTAAAGAAACAATGCATATCAAAGCAAAGTATCAAGAGCATGAATTTCAAATTGCCAAAAGTTCCTCTCCGTCCGTGAGAATGAAAAGTAAATTCTTCTCTCACACAAAAGGACACTATGGATAGAGGAGCCTGAATAAAATTCAGAAGGAAAGGCAGATGGAGGACTCAAAAGAACTAAAGTTCAAATGGCACAAAAATGCAATTGTCATGGGAATGGGGAACAAAGGGATAGTGTTGTTTACCATATGTTACAATCCTGTGGTGTCCGAACTAGAAACTACCTAAGGACAGGGGTTAAATATATCTCACTTATTAGGCCTCGAAAGAGTTATCCGGACTTGCAAATATTTTGAGTATCTCACTACCCAAAGAATGGGCTGCTTCTCAATGATTTAAATGCATGGGTTAGCCAATTTAGGAATACAAGAATCTATAAGAATTCAACTTTCAAGCTAGATAGTCTGTTACTGGGAAAAGTTAAGTCAGAAATCTGGGGTTCACCAGGTAGTCGCCAATTGTTGCAGCTGCAACATTTTCCCAAAATTCAAAAAAAATTTGGGACCCTCCTTTTGCTTATATTGGTTTGATTTTCTTCTTTGATTTGAGTTAATGATTCTTTAGAAAGACTTTTCCTAATGCCTAAAATGATCCACCTCTTTTTTAAGTTTACCTTTGCCTTTGAATGCACTTTTCAAGTGTTTGAGTCGGAAGTTTATTTGCTTGCGCTCCCGCCGTTGTGGAGAAATAAAAAGCTTTAGCTTTGATATTTTTCTTCGATGCTTTTTGTATCAATCGAATGACTTTTGGTTTCACGACGGAACATCTTGTTACTACTTTCTCCGCAGTTGCAAACGGCAGACTACGAAGTTCCCCGATAATGCATTGACTTTTCAAACCTCGCTTTGTTGTTTCGTTGAACCTTAAGTTTTGGGCTTCCGCCATTGCGGCTAGAAAAAGCACTATCTTTCTGGTCATTTAATTGATTTTTTTTCTCCGTTTTAGATTTTTGCCTATTGTGGAATGTCGTGTCCTTTATGTCTCCGCCATTGCGGCTCCTTATCCCGCTATCGCTCCGACGAATAGTCTTGCGAGCTCTGATGCATTATTGACTTGTCTCAGACGTTTCTAGGCGGTTCTCCTAGTTGTTCCACGACTCGATATTGTGGAAGGAGATGTTCTTGTGACCTCTGATCCTTGTGCCTTCGCCGTCCATTTTTTCACCCGCTACTTATGGTTGACCATATATATATATATGGGGTCGAGCATGTTGATTATTCTATTACTATTTTGGACTGTCATGCACTTTCGTTTTCGTGTGCTATCGTTCGCTCGAGCTCGCCAGACCCCCCGTTGTCGGTGTACCCTTGTTTCCAGGTGGCTCAACCATGGAAGCTTAGCAGTCTTCATCCTGTCAGTTGCGCAGCAGTTCCAAGTAGGATCTATATGCATTATCCCGTTCCGTTCAAGCGTTTTGATGATTGTTCCACGGTTAGGTTTTTTCACGGTCGTTTTCCCTTTGCCCCATCGTTTACATGCATATATAGTGGGGGATTGTAGCATAATTGTCAGTGGGGGTGTTTTTTGACCCACAGGGCAGTTTCCCTCCACGGCCGTTATGTGTTTCAACCCTGCGCTTGGTGGTTGGGGAGATTGGTGCAGACTGCCGTTACGCTGTCTGCACCAGTCTGCCCCATATTTTGATAGGTCTGTAGGAGAATTTTTTTATGGCCTCCTGTGTGAATTTTGGACTGGTTTCTCCCTCTCATGTTGTCGCATCCTCAAACCATGCCGCGTTTACCCCGCTGCTTCGAACCGGCCCGATTCGCGGTCAGTTTCGAACCCGAGCCGATTGGGGGTTTTATAACACCGCATAACCATAGACAGACCATAGATGGCGCACAGAAAATGTTTCTACTGGAAGCGCACTGTTAAAAAAATCGAATAAGTTCCCCTATTATTCCACGCAGTGTGATGATCACGGCACCCACAGAGAGCCCGAGTTTTCTTCATTTTAATGTAGATTTGTTTCCCACTCGAGTTTTGTTGGCAGAAGTGTTTTTAGTATTAGATAGAAGTATTAGCCTGCATATATTTGCTTCATTTAATTAATTTCTGCCATGTTAAACACATATGAGGTAGGACGTTGTACGTTGTTTGTAATTTATCTGGAAATGGCCTAATGATGATAATTTCATATATGACAGGAAGATTTCGAACTCAAGATGTCGAAGCGACAAAAGAAGAAGGTCCCTGTAGTCGAAGAGGATCCTGACATGGAAGTTATCACCAAAACCGAGTATATTTATGAGGACACCAAGTGTATAACTAGTGTAGAGCCTGAGTACCAATGGGGAGACATTTATAGGTTGATCACGCACCGAGAGGTGCCTGATATGGGCTTGGAGGAAGAAGGCATATACGCCAATATAGAAAGATCTTCACTGATGAAGATTGCCACAAGACCAGAGCTCTTTCCATGCTCTGAAGTAATTGGGTGGATTCTTCCCAGGGCAGATGTAACCACTATGATCCTTGAGAATGCTGAAAAACAAGGCTATGCTGCCTATAGCCCAGGATATGTAGTCCTGGCCTACCACCTGCCAGAAGCACAAATATTCTTAACTGACGATTGGCTGAGAAACATCAAAATGGACCTTGTTGAAACCCTCAAAAGAATGTTGTTTCCTAGAAGAAACTTTAGAACTAAGCCGACGGGAGAGTATGACACCGCGAGCTTAAGGACCCTGTACAGGTTCATTGCCTTAATGCTCAACAGAAATTTTGGAAGAGCGCATGGAAAAAGCTTCAAATTGGAGTGGATGCCAATTATTTTTTATATCGTGACACAGGGGACCATTTTCAACTGGGCCAGCATAGGGTCAAATAGTCTTTCAGCTTGCCTGGAGTGTCCCAAAAGAGGTCGGAATTTTACATGAGCTCAATACTCGTTGACTGCATACTTTGCAATCAACCTTTCCCCGGCCTAAGGTGCATCTGGGACAGGGAAAGGATGCATGTTTACTCTGCATACAAGCCACTATGGGCTCATAAGTACCACAGTCACTATCGGGAAGTCTGTGAACATTTTATCATGCCATTGTATACCCTCATTTTCCTGAAAGAATGTGACTGCATGTCTGAAGAGGCACTACAGGTAATTGAAGAATATGCGGATTATTACCTGACTGAGGATGGGCTCTACTTAAAAATGTTTGGAGGCTCCAGAGCACCCTCCCTACTACCCAAATATGCCACAGACTACATTATTCATAAAGAGGCAGTTAGGCAAGTTTTCCTGGATGGCATAGGAAGCTTTTTATTTGAACATAAGAAGGCTGCCTATCCCCCTTTGCCTTTCAAGCTAGGGAGTTATAAGTTTGCCAGAGTAAAGAAAGCAGATGAGTTTGTGGAAGAGTTGGATAGGTTTCATTTTGGTGAAATGCCCTTTCACAGGAATGACTCCCACCACAAAGTGGCTGAACACTGCAAAGAGAACAACGTCCATTTTGAATACACTCACCATTGGGACAGAGAAGAGTCAGTTTTTCACAGTGCATTGAACATGACAGCCTTGAGAAAAAGGTTCAAAAAGAAGATCACCACCAAAGGTGGGAAGGGGCAGGATGAACAAGCAAAAGCTGATGAAGAAACTAGGAAAAGAAACGAAGAAGCCCAAAGGTTAGCCCAAGAAGCTGAAGGGTGGTTGAAGGGAGAAGAGGAAGAACAACGAAGAGCTACACAAGAGGCAGCCAAAAAGGCAGAGGAAGATGCAAGCATTGAAGAAGGAGAAAGGAAAAGGAAGCTTGATGAGGAGCTTCAGAAATAGGAGGAAGAGAGGATGAAGCTAACCTAGACAACGATAGAACAGTCAACCTCTGACACAGCTGACATCCAGACTCAGGACGTGGAGAACCCTGAGGTTCAGGACTGAGAAGTACCGGCTGCTAGCACACCCGGGCAGTCTATGGCCCCCACACTTAAACTGGTCCCCTTTGAACAGAAGATAGGGGAAGAAGTCCCTAATTTCAATACTATCTTCTATGACAGGGTAAGAAAGAGAATAGTGAAAAGAACTGAAAAGAAGGTTGAAACAGGAGGTATGTCCGGGAATATGATAACTGATACGACCATTGTATACGGAACAGACTGAGACCCCAGACTCACTATTCGAGCAGGAGCTACATTAATCCACGCTTCGGAGGNTAACCCTTACTAACCCCATATTTCACTCTTTTGATACCTTACTCCCAGCCTTCTATCTCTCCCACAAACCCCTAACACACTCACCTCTCTCCATCTCTCTCGCTCTTTTTACCCCTAACTCATCCCCTCTCTTCCTAACCCCCCTCCTATTTCCTCGTATCTTATACCTCTAATAGATGAGAAGTTGTAAATGAAACGTATAGTGTTCTCCATTATGTATATTATCATTCTTGTATTCTTTTGATTTCAAAATTTTTATTTTTAGTATTGTTAAGAAGCATTGAGTGTATTTAGGAACATTATGATCTATTGATTTTTGTGTTTAGATGGCGATTTGTATTAAATTATTATATAATTTAGTTGAAAGTCTGAACTTTATTTAGGTATGGTGATTCTATCTAAATATGAGCCAAAAATCCCACATTTGATCCATTTGTTCTTGATATATTTACATCCATCCATTCAAGTCCTTTTATATGATATCATTGATTTTAAGAGTCAAATCCCTAAAGTGTTTCAATTTCCATAGTTAGTCGAGTAGTTAGAATCATCATCATTAAATAGTCGAAACCCTAATCTAATTGAGTCACATGAATAAACATTTGTGATATATTAATCTATTTCAAGTTAGATGGAGATTTTTGTTAAGATCTAACATCCCTCTAATTTGAAATATGTGCAATGAGAAATAAAAAATGATGTAACAGTATCATTGAGATGTGCATTGATTTAAGTTATATTACATATTGTATCCTATCATTCGCCTAAATAGTTGAGGCATTAATTTTATNCAATGTGGACAAGATAATGACAGATCTGGAGCAAACTAAAAAATCTTCTTCTCAACTGAAAGACACATTAAGAAAGGAAAGAGAAGAAAGCAACAAGTTGAAAATAAAATTTGAAGGCATGCAAAAAGAGGTGGAGTCTTCGAAGGCTGAACTACAGGTTCTCCAAGCAGAGAGAAGATCTATGGAGACTGCACAAGAGTGTCTGGACAAAATGCAGCAAGAGTATCAAGAATTAAGGGCAGAGAAGGAACAGCTGCTAGGAAAGATAGAAGACTTAGAGCTGCAAAAGACCACCTTGGAGGCAAATGAGAAGCAATCTCAAGAACAAGAGACAAGACTTCAAGAGCATATTACTTCTCTAACAGCAGCTTTAGAGGAAGCAAAAGAGCAGCAAGTTAGTCTCCAACCGTTCAAGGAACATGTGCTGGCACAAAAGGCTAAGATGATTCGGCTGCAGACTGCCATAGAAGAGGAAAGGTGCAAGGTTGTGCAAGTAGATGGTCGATTGGAGGATATTCTGGAGACCTCCTCCTATTTTGTTGATAGATCTCAGGACATCTTGGAAGTCCTGACTACAAGAATAGAAAAGCTAGAGAACAATGAAGAAACTCTTGCAGAGCTGCCCTCGAAAGACCTACAGGCCCTTAAGCAGGATTACGACCTATTGGAGTTTTCTATTAACACAGCCGAGGAATTCAAAAAGGCTGTTAGAAAGACAAAAGGGGCATGTACAAAATTCTTCAGAAGGATCCNAATGACATCTATGATATATTCATCATGTCATTGCTTAAGCAAAAAATATCATGGTTGATCTCTTAAATATTCGAAACTCTAATTTAGGGCCACTTACCATAGTTAGCTTAGTAGATAGAATCATCATAGTTAATTTTCGGAAACCCTAATAGAATATATATTGACATCTAATATTTTAACACAGGGACATGAATGTTCTATTAATCTATATATTTATATAGATATTTTCATTATTATTTAACATTTGTCTAAATTGAAATTTATGCATTTGGAAAAACAATATGATCTAATGTTGTTGTTAAGATGCACTAATTTTAGTGGCATTACATTTTGTATGATATTTTTTAGTTAAATATGCATGTAAATCATTATTAAGTTTCATACAATAAAATATTACAATGGTGTAGATGAGGAAAA
>LPNX010139306.1:240259-275136 GCA_001517045.1 Pseudotsuga menziesii | reverse complement strand
CACACACACACACACACACACACACACACACACACACACACACACACACACACACACACACACACACACACACACACACACACACACACACACACATGCACGCACGCACGCACATACACACACACAAAAAAAAACATTTAATTTGTAACATGTGTACATTCTACCTCATACTGTAAATGTGTCTTTTGTGAGTTCAATTGTTAAACCATACTTATGTACCAAATATGTGCATCAGTTTTTTTGAGCCTTGACACATTTATACATATCTCTACAATATGCTACATAGTGCTCTAGCTCTGATCAACTCATAAATATCAAGGCATCATCTGCATAGTCACCAAATGAGTTATCATCCATATTGGTTGAAGATGACATAATATTTAAGTTGATTTCTGCCGCTTCCAATGCAGCCATGATGATGCTCTTTTGTTTGTGCCCTCACCCTACTTGCCACTTTGGATGGCATTTGAAACTCCTCTGGAAAAGAAATAAATATAGGATACAGAACTACTAAGCGAGGCTCCTGTTGACTATATTCCACATCTCGTTGTGAATCAGGATGTGCATATGTACGGTATTTTCCAACACTGTAGAAAGGTGATCCTGTATCTGTATAGTTAGGGTCCATGTGCAACAAAACTCTAGAATTAGCATCTTGACAAACTATTGAGGGACCTCATTGTTATTTGGGAACTTCCCATATGCATAGAGGAACCTCAAATAAATATGTGGTGCAATATTTGGATCATTGAATCTTGAAATCTTCAGGTCGTAAGTCAAATAGTGAAAATACCATTTCTTTTGTGACAATGTTTTTTATTTCTTTGAACTTGAGGTGACCAATCACAGCCATTCGCCTCCTATCCATCATGTCATAAAAAATATGGGTTGATGGTCCAACTCCAACATAACTCTCAATCAAACTGTTTAGATTGTGCAACATAATCTGGAGACTCTGTTGACAACCAATAGAGATAGTAGAACTCTTGAGTTCACCCTGCCATCTCACAAAACTCTCCCTCATCTTCCACAGTAAGCATTGCGATCTTGTCTTCCCGAGGAATATCATCAGGAACATCTTTAGGATGAGTGTAGACATGGTCATATGTTTTATTGAGGGCATACTCACGTGCTCAATGACCTCTCCTTGTATTACGAGATGGATTAGGAGCATGAGAAGCAAACCATGTAAGAAGTAAAACATGTCCAATTATTAGAATGTATATATAACTTTTCGATCAAAGTATACATATTTAAATAAAATGTGTTCATTAAAAATACTCGGTGGAGCATCTGCCTCAGCATGCAGACTATGCATACTAGAAACTAACTCTTTTATCCCATCAGTATCCTCATAATGTGTATAATCCCCTATAAAAAACAATAAATTGGAAATCACATGTAATTTTAAGCAAAATAACATATTTTTTTGCAAATAAAACACTCATGTCCAATAAGAATTATGGTTGTAATTTACATAAGCATTATCCTTCTGTTGATGGCCTCTCTAAGATGGTAGTATCTGCAACATAAGGAACTGAATTCACGTGCACAAAAATAATCATGTCGTGTGCATGTAACATTTTAAAGAAGTCAAAGGCATTTAACTTGTACTATAAAAATATAAATAACATTAAAAATTACCTATGGGTGTCCTTTGTGCCCGTCCACTAGCCCCTGTAAACAATAATAAATTGACAAACAGTTATAAGTAAGAGAAATATCATAATTTCTCACAAATTAAACACACATTCCAAACAAGATTTATGAACTTATATTTCACCTTTACCATGTATATCTTTCGTTGGCCTACTTCTAGTAGGCATACCAGCAGGGTAAGGCACTTAATGCATGTGCACAAAAATAATCAACTCATATGCATGTAATGTTTTAAAGAAATCAAAGACATTTAACTTGTACTATAAAAAGATAAATAACATTAAAAAATACATGTTTGTGTCCTTCGTTCCCGTCCATTAGCCCTATAAACAACAATAAATTGACAAACACTTATAAGTAAGAGAAAAATCATAATTTCTCACAAATTAAACACACATGTCAAACAAGATTTATGAACTTATATTTCACCTCTACCATGTATATCTTGTGTTGGCCATCTTGTGGTAGGCGTATCAGCAGAGTAAGGCATTGAATGCATGTGTACAAAAATAATCAATCCATATGCATGTAACATTTAAAAAGTTAACTGTATTTAGCTTGTACTAAAAAATGATAGAATGTACCTATGGGTGGCATGTATCTAAAAGACCCATCAGAAATGCGCCTGCCATGTTCAAATCTACTACCTATGCATGACAAGATATTATAAAAGTGTGTAAAAGAATAGTATCCACAAATTTTAAAAAAATGTCAAATTTAACATAAATAACTTCATATATGTATTGACATTAAACATTTGAAATATGTAACCTAGACTTAAACATGTCGAAGTTAACAGTCGAATGCACTTGATAGTGGACCCATGGTGCGTCCAATACACCCATCGTAATGGCATCTATGAATTTCGGTACCACTAGGAACTTGTCTAGATGTCCCTTGACAATCCATGTGTCCTTATTAAGAATAAAAAGGATTAGGTTAACTCTATGAAATCATAAGACAATGATTGAGATCAACAGTAACTCTATGTACCAGTAGTGTTTCTACAACAAGGTTAATGTGGGAATGAAAACATGCAACAAATTACCCCTTTAGGGAATGACACCAATTGTTATAGCAATAAACTAGTTGTGTGTGACTGACTATCGCTTAGGGTGACTAAGATTGTTAGGAATACCAAGATATTTTGATGATTGTAGTTATGTCCTAAAGAGGAAAAATTTATGATTAGGGCTTATTCAAGGCCAAAGTCTTAGAGGGGTCAACACTTGGGTTTCGGGGATGTCTTGGTGTGAATTAGGAGAGCTGGTAGGAAGCTTTAGGATTTGATCTTTACATATGTCCTAAATTTCTGGGAAGGCTGAATTTTTATGACTGTTAGTTAGGATTGTTAGTTAGCTCCTAGGGTGGGCGAGGGTAGGATAGGGTATTGGAATTAGGGCCGAGGGAGAAGCTCAATAGTCTGAAGGACTATTGCAGTTGTTTAGGGAAGAGCAAAGGGGAGGCCGAAGTGCTTCAACCACAATCCAAAGGATTGTTGGGAGACCGAGGGTAGACTAGAAGATAGGGTCAAGGGTTAGGATGATAGAATAGCGCTATTAAGAGAGGAAAGAAAGGGGGTCAAGGGTAGTTTTAGTACAGTTAAGGGTTTAGGACAAAGGTAAGGGGAAGGTCAAAGGCCTTAGATGACAGTCTGTGGACTCTTGGGAAGGAGAGGAGGAGAGCCAAATTCCTGGGACACAGTATGATAGGATTGTGAGGGGTCTTGGAGGCCTAAACAAGGCAGGCCTAGGTCTCATTATGAGCAAGTCAAAGGCTCCAATCCATAGATGGAAATGGGTCAATGGTTAGAGAATAACTAAAGAGATCATGCTAACAATGGAGAAATTAAGCTCACATGGAGACAAGTGGTTTTACAACCAATTTTGGAAGTATGTTATAATCCTAGTGGTGTGGAGCAACCCGTGGCCAAAAACTAATCCTATATAGACCACAGGTTAAACCCGTGCGGAGAAAAATATGGGACTAAGGACTGTGGGTAATTATTTTTGGTCTAACTGTTGGCCTCCAAGAGAGGAGAATGGAAATAGTGGAAGGAATGAACAAGAATCATTTGTTTATTCAACTGGAGATGTGAGTGAATCATTGGTAGAGATAAGGAAATATGGTAAAATTGAGAACAATTCCAGTTAGACGTTCCAGCAGTGAGCTAAGATTGGTAGAAGAAAACCAAATGGAGCAGAGGAAGTAATAGCTTAGACTCCTTTGAGTCTTTGGCATAAAATAAAATCTCATTGAGATGTTTATAGTCTATATGCCTTAAGAATTTATTGAAAAGAAAAAATCAATCCATTTTTGTGTTGCATTTTTTCAATTGGGTTTCTTAAGGATAAATCTATGCTTTATTGTGTGTAAATGTTGTTTACTTGCATTAAGTTCTTTGCTTTTGAATATACAGTCACCAGTGAAACTCACAGTAGCATTAAACATAGAAAAGTAAATTCATTCATTTGATAATAAAGAATCTATGTGGGCCATGTTAGCCATAATTGAAATTATTACGGATCAGTTTTCCTTCAAAGAGAGGTTTAGCATGTAATGATGTTGTGGCCTTATTTAAATTTTTGTGGGTCCTAACAGCTTAGCCAACCAAATGAGAACTTAGCAAATAGTTTTCTTGGTTAAGGGATAAGTGTAGAGAGGAGAGAAATGGAATGGATTATTCTTCCAGTGAAGGGAGAAAAACAGAGGGGGTTCACAATGTTACTGTATCATTCATTTCAGTAGCCCTATTCTATGGTACCCTTTACCTAGCATACCTAGTCTCCTCCGGCCATCCTTTAGTATATCCTAAGAAATCTACAAATTAAACACATATGTCAAACAATATTTATGAACTTAGATTTCACCTTTACCATGTATATCTTGCGTTGGTCTGCTTATGGTAGGTGTATTAGCAAAGTAAGGAACTTAATGCATGTGCACAAAAAGAATTAAGTAATATGCATGTAACATTTTTAAAAATTTAATTGTATTTAACTTATACTCAAAATATCATTAAAATGTACCTATGGGTGGCATGTATCCAATAGACCCGTTAGATCTGTGCCTTCCATGTTCAAATCCAGTACCTATGCATGACAAGATCTTATAAAAGTGTGAAAGAATATTATCCACAAATTAAGAAAATTGTCAAATTTAACATAAATAAATTCATATATATGTATTTACATTAAACATTTGAAATATGTAACCTAGACTTAAACATGTTGAAGTTAACAATCGAATGCACCTCATAGTGGACCTGTGGTGCGTCCAATACACCCATCTGAATGGCATCTATGAATTTTGGTACCACTAGGAACTTGTCTAGATGTTCCTTGGTGATCCATGTGTCCTTATTAAGAATAAAATGGATTGGGTTAACTCTATAAAATCATAAGAAAATGATTGATATCATCATAAATCTATGTATCAGCAGTGTTGCTACAACAAGGTTAATGTGGGAATGAAAACATGTAAGAAATGACCCCTTTATGGAATGACACCAATTATTATAGTAATAAACTAGTTGTGTGTGACTGACTATCCCTTAGGGTGACTAAGACTTTTAGGAAGGTCGAGTTATTTTGATGATTGTAGGTATGTCCTAAAGAGGACAAATTTCTGAGTAGGGCTTAGTCAAGGTTGAATTCTTAGAGAGGTCAAAACATGGGTTTTGGGGATGTCTTGGTGTGAGTTAGGAGGGATGGTAGAAAGATTTAGAATTTGGTCTTTACGTCTGTCCTAAGATTCTGAGAAGGCCAAATTTTTAGGATTGTTAGTTAGGATTGTTGGTTAGCCCATAGGGGGACCGAGGGTATGATAAGGTATTGGACTTAGGGCCGAGGGAGAAGCTCAATAGTCCGAAGGAATTTTGTAGCTTCCATGGAAAACTCCTACACACATTCCAATGGGATACCACAACATAAAAGTTTGTATGAAATTGAAACAATTGCATATAAATTCATAACCATGTAGGCATGGTCTGCACACTCCATGATAAAAAATGGTCCCATATGTGTATAAAATTGAAAAAATATAAGAATGTCCTTTTGCAGGGCACATAATGATAAATCCAACAACGTAAATAGGAGGTCAATCATAAAGAAACAAAATATTGGTTTTTATATAAAAATGGGGAAAACCCCAAATTGAAAATTCTTTATGCAATTGCAGTTTGAAGAGAAGAGTGATGTGCTAAATATTTACATCCTCATAGCGTATAAATCAAACAGTGGAATTTGAATTTGTAAACTCCAATTGTTATTTTTCAGTGGGAAAAAGATCCCAAATAATTGATCTTTTTCACAAGAGCTTCCATGGAAAAGTCCTACACACATGACAATGGGATACCACAATAGAAACGTTTGTATGAAATTGAAACAAGTGCATAGAAATTCATAATCATGTAGGCATGGGCACGCACACTCCATTATAAAAAATGGTCCCATTGAAAGTATAAAATTGAAAAAAGATAAGAATGTCCTTTTGCTTGGAACATAATGATGAATCCAACATTGTAAATAGGAGGCCAATCATAAAGAAACAAAATATGGGGTTTTATATAAAAATAGGGAAAAAATCCAAATTGAAATTTCTTTATGCAATTGCAATTTGGAGAGAAGAGTGGTGTGCTAAATATTTACATGCTCATAGCGTATAAATCGACCAGTGGAATTTGAATCTATAAACTCTATGTTGGTGGTTTATCCTTCTAAAAGATGGTTTATGCATAGGGGAGCATGAATTTAAGGATATATGAAATGAAATCAGTATGGATCAAGTAGTGCGAGGGATATTAGTGCAACATGGGTTGCCCAAGTATCTTTAGAACCCGTTGATTAAGGATGGAGATTCCCTATTGTCCCATATTGTGCATTATTGGGATCCTGATGCATAGTTGTTCATGTGAGTTAGTGGAGAGAACTCTCTAGGGCATCTATTCAATCACTGGACTGCACATGATGGGGGTAGTCAGGGATACCTAGTTGATGCTTCGTCGCACGATGAAGTTGGAGGAGTTCGTATAGACCCATGGAACATAGAGTGCTAGGGTAAAGGATGGTACGATATAGATAGTGGGTCTAAGGCTAGAGATACGATCCATCACAGTTGTAGAGGTGTAGATAGAGGGGACACGTGACCCTCACAAGATCTTAAGAGGCCTGATGTTGCTTGTAGAGAGTTACTAGCTAGGGAACATCATGGATGGGCCCATATGTTACTAACAACCAAGCATAGATAATTGACCTATTGTTATAGGATGATAGTAACTTTGCATTTGGGACTCCGTTGTGTTCCTTCTTCTTTGATAATATTTTGACTCTGTGACCCCATGTATGGATTACGAATACCCTACTGAGTTGAGTATGCATCGATGGGTACATTTATTAAAGTGAGTGGGAGGTGGTGTAGTGAGCAATGTGTTCCAACCAGAGTTATTTACTCATTGGGATAAACTACCAATTCAGATCAAGGACTACTAAGGGGATCCCAAGAATTGATCTTTTCCTAACATGAGTTAAATATTTACCTTTACTAGTGATGACTTTGAAAATCACAGATTCAAAATCAAGTGGGTACTTACTTATCGAAAAAAAAAATAGGATATCCTTATGAGTACTTAGAGCTCTATAAATCATGAAAATAAATAAATAAACATGATGGAATTTTTCTAAACTGATAAATAAGGGACTCAATGCTCTGTGTTTCCAATACAATAACTCCATGCATAGTGTTTATTTAATTTGGGTCATCATCAAGCATAACTAACACTTTAGAACCCCATGATACTCCATCCTATGAATCTCCTCAATTGGCTCTACATTCCATTCAGAAAAAAGAGGCTTCATTTTTTCTTCTTTGGGAAGATCACAAATTTTGGCTTCAACATTCACTACACTTAGTTTCTCAAATATCTTAACCATAGCAACAGCATCCCCAAGATCCGAACCAATAAAAAATGTAGTAAAAAATTTTAATCTGTATTTGTTGTAATGTGAAGTGGAATATTTAGCTAATCCTTTGGACTCATAAAGGACAATTCCTAGAGCCTTCAAATTTAGGTCACTAGCTTAATGGAGGATGCATTAATTCTACAACATCTGTGACACATGATTTCCAAACATCTAAGAATTTCCACCAAAATAGGACATAATATCATAATTATGTATTCAAATCCAAATGAACTCCAAATTCCATAGTTTCATCAACATATGCAATGTGACCCCTGCCTAAAAGTTGATTTACCATTTTCACAAGACTACCAGCACATGCTTGACACTTGATAATGAATATGTATGAGCTCGAAATATTTCAAGACCGTTGAAGCCTGAACTTTTTGGCAGGCCAACACCCAAACCTAAGGAGGATAAAATATTTAAGAAATAACCAAGTGATAGCATGGTTTTATGGAAAACACAAGGATTTCAAACATAATGAGAACCCATTATATTTATATGAGCACACATTATACTAGAAAATCTTGTTGTAAGTATAATTTCAGCACACTTTGGTGCTATCTAGGTCTGTCATGCACACTAAATGTTGAACTCCTCCATCTATAGAGATTGAACACCTAGCTATACCTATAGTGAAATATGGAAAGGATCCACTCTGTTTTTTTGAATTAAATATCCTATAGTTTCCTAAACATAATTTCAACAATCAAATAAATATATTACTGCCATACAAATAGCATATATTTTATTGAGGCACAAGATTGGACCTATTAAAAAAAGTGTACTCTATATTTACCTAGATATAGGTAGTCTTTACCTCAATGCATCAAATCCATACTTATATAAACATATGTTAGGTATGGAATCTTCTACCTTCCAAGTCAAAATCCATCCACTTATTGGTTCCTAAAAGGGAGAACGCTATGATGTGTATCCACTCACACAACCAAATTTTCCAATGCATTTTGGTAGCAACTTGAACCTTATTCAAGATATCAAGGATACTAAAGAGGAATGGGAGCTATAGTTCAATCTAATGTTAGATGATTGTTAGAGAATAAATCAAGTTTGCGAAAAAAAATTCATAACACCACAATCAAATTAGAGCAACCATTCAACAGTGAGTAGGTACTAAGGATGATCGAACAAGTCTCCAAGGATCCAAAATTATATAGGATTTTTACCACTTTATGTAATGATATCTCTCAAACAACTTTATTTCTGATATTTTAACATCTTACATTTTTTTGGTATTTTCTTGTGACTACATTTATTTCTTATTTCAAAATGTATCAATCTCTTTACAATATCTCCACTAGCATGCAATCGAATTTGTAGATTGGATGCTTGGAAGACAATCCACACATGGCTTGTGTGTCACTATAACAAGGCTTGATACTTATTTAAGTTCATAATTTTTGCAGACAGAAATCATCTTTCCAAATCTATAAACTCAAAAAAATGCCTCAAAACATTAACAAGTACTAATCATGGAGTTTTCATATTAAAATTTCCCATTTTAGGAAAGATGCAATGCTTTATCCTCACCTACATCTACAATGATTTCTCCTCACCTCCTAGGATGTAGGTTTTCTCCCAATGATAAAAGTTTCTCAAAATAAAAGTTCTCTCAAGTTAAGGAGGGAAGAATTATATGCTATAGTAGATGCATAAACCAAAACATGGAGAAAAAACTCCCATGTTGAAAATGCATGTAACATAATGGCCTTCATGAAAAATACTTTAAAATGCTTCAGTAAGTAGCTTTGATTTGTGCAACATTTTCCAAAAAATGTGTTCATTGTTAAAGGGGGATAGGTTTGTAGGTAAATCAAGGATATTGATATTCCCTGCACTAAGGTTCAAATACCTATAGAATCATTCTCTTGCCTTATGTCCCCTTTCACCCACACAAGAGGTTTGTCTATCTTAGTTAGGCCTAAAGAATTTAGATGTAAACAACCAATATGTTTGTCATCCTCATGTCCTCATGTTCCAACACCCAAAAAAAACTCATTCCTTTGTGGTAGGTAAGGTGGGTATATAGGTAGGATAGAACCCACTCCATTTCATTTCGTTCATTCAGTAGGGTCTTATTATGTTCTAATATTGTGGATACTATGCCCAAACACTTTAGATTAGTGCCTTCATGATTGCATACAATGACCTTAATTGTATGGATATCGATAAATGGGGGGAATTTATAAAATATAACCCACATTCCACTCAAAATTATACCAAAATTTTGATGTTCTCAAGGCATTTCAGAAGATGGGTTGGATGGATTTCTTCATCAAATTGGATGGATATAGTGATGACATAACCCTGGAATTTTACATGAATATAAGGAAGGTCATTGAAGAAGAATGCATGACATCGGTAAAGGGGGTGGTTATCACTCTAATTGGGGATGTTTTGAGCATTATTGCATGTCTACCTGAAGGAAAAATTAAGAACAAATATGATAGAGAGCTAGTAGTCTAGGACAAAAGGAATTTATTTAAATATTATGAGACATATGAAGAAAATAATATTGGTGTTAAGAGGGAAATAAAGAAATGAGAAAATAATTGAATTCGAAAAGAATAAAAATCCACTAACTTTCAAAGAAGTTCAGTTTTGTAGCTAACTTACAATAAATTAAGTTGTGGGTGCTTCCAAAATCAATTGAGAACTCTCTACTTCTTGATGTTTGTGGGGCCCTAAATGTGCTAACGGGATCTTAGGAGCGTTGGATTGATGCCTCACTGACTCTCATCCATTGGCATAGGAAAAACCCCATGGATTGTATGTATAACCTAAATTATTTACTATTGCCTTACATAAGACCTGGAATACCTTGTATACTAAAATGGACAAGATCAATTGTGGGTAAAATGGAAAATGAATTGGATTTAACGTCGATTTTTATGGATAGGAACTGAAATTTTAAAGTGAATGTTGTCAATATTTAGGGTTGGGTTTTGTAAGTTTGTGAAAATGGGGATCAAACCACACTTATTTGTTCCTTCCTCGACCAGAACCTGAGGCTATGGATAACAAACAACTCAATGTCTGGTGAATATCAATTTTGATTAAGGGTGAAGTAACTAATAACATGAAGGTCTTACAGGGTTTCTATTTAGAACTGTGTTCGGTGTGTGCCCCGCCAAGGGTTTCAACAATGACAAACATAGATTGGAGGGGTCGGCCTGTGGTTTATATAAAAACTAAACTCCCAGGAAAGATATTAAAAGGAATCTAATCTCTCGGTCGAGAGATCTGTTCAAGAGTTTCATACCAACAATTTGGTCATACTCTTAGACGAGAAATTTAATTATTCTCGACCGAAAAATTTTCTAACCATACCTAAACTCTCAGCCGAGAAAATGTTAACCTTAGTTAAACTCTCAACCGAAAACTATTACAGCTCTTGGCCGAGAAAAAATGTTGACTTTTTTCTCGAACGAGAAATTGGAAATTATAACCCAAAAACACCCCATTCTCAAAAAATTGTATCGCACCTTTGTGTTTTCACCCTAGAACCGTCATTTTAATTAGTTTCAAGAAAAATGACATCTCCGGAAATAAAAAATTTATTGTTTACCTCATCATAAAGACGGTATTCCTTGGAGGTGTCTGAATACCCCAAGAAAATGCACTTTTGACTTCTAGCACCAAGTTTGTTTCTTTACTCCTTTGGTATTAAGGAATAGAAGGTGGAATTGAAAACCTTAATATGTCTCAGCGAAGGAAGGTGAAAATACCACATTTCATTTAGAGTCTTATCTTCAAGAGCATGTGATGGACTTAAATTTCTCAAATAGGCTACACACACAACTGCGTCACCCCAAAACATCAATTTTACATTTTTGAAAAAAAGCATTATGTGTATTCATATTCATTATGGTTCTATTCATTCTTTCTGCCACACCGTTTTGTTGAGGGTTATAAGGAACTGAGGTTTTATGTGTAATCCCATGTTGATGAAGATAATGTTCAAAGTCATTAGAACTGTATTCTTTTCCATTATCAGTAAGAAGTGTTCCTATATGATATTGTGCTTGATTTTCTATCCGTGCATGAAAATCCTTTGATGTTTGAAATGCTTTAGATTTTGTCTTTAACAAATATACCCAACAGAATATATCATAGTCATCAACAAAGGTAATGAGGTATCTATTACCATTGGCAGAAGAAATAGACATGGTGCCACAAAAAGTCAGAGTGAACCAACTATAATTTCCCACATGCTCTGAATTTTGATTTTAGGAATAGTTGCTTACTAAGTTTTCCTAGTATGCATGCATTACATTTATTGTTTTTATTAGGAATGGTGGGAAAAACAAATACACCATTATTTCTTTAAAAAAAAAGACTATTGTAATACAAGTGACCAAATCTAGCATGACATAACAAACTAGATGACATAATACCTTCTCCATGTTGAGAGAGGTAGGTAAAGTTTTGAATTCTTGCATATGATACTTTCAGCTTCAACAACTCTCCATCTTCATATCCAGTCACGATGACCTGGTTGTTAGAGGACTTTCTTATTTCGTTGATTCCTTCGAACATGTGGATGAAGTGGCCTTGCTATAGAATATACACTAAGGACATAATGCTTCTCTTCAAATATGGAAGATAGAGAACATTTTTCAATACAATGTCAGGGAATTCAGGAAACTTGAGCATGATGGAACTTATTCCCTTTGGTTTGAGGCTTGATTTGTCTGCAAAGTACACTATGCCATGTACAATGTCATTCAATTCTTCCAAAAAATAGTTTTTAAATATCATGTGGGATGTTGCACCAGTATTAAGTAGCCAGTAATCTTTATAATGTGAAAAAGATGTTACTTCATTAATTCCAACATTACAATGAGAAGAATTAGGTGCTTTACCACCATCTTGGATTTTATTTTTGTCTTCATTGTTTTGGTTGTCTTCCTTTTTGTAACGTCCCACAGTTTTGACTTGCAATGTATTTAACCAAATTATGTAAATGATGTATTTATGCTAGTATGGATTCCTAGTGTGAAGGTCAAGTCCAAGGCTTGACTAGTGAATGGCTAGACATGTGTGATGTAAATATTTGATTTGGACTATGTGATTGGATTACCATGTCAATTTGAAACTTATGTAAGTATTATGTGCAAAAATAATAAAATGGTTGTGTAAAGATCACCAAAGGAGCTATGATTCCAGCAGAGGGAAAGAGGAAAGGGGGACTATGGGAAGTTAATCCGTGTTGCCAAGTGGCAGCCTTAGAACTCACCTAAAATCTTCCATGTGACTTGAATCAACTAATTATCTCCTTCTTGACTATTTCCCAATCATTGAATGCATGGGAGTGAAGTTGGTGGGGAAATCACCTCACGTAGTTAAGGATGCAAGGGGTTGAATGCACTTTCATGATAGTCATGTCAGCTACCAAAATTCCTCTCTTCCATTATCATAAGACATGTTAATTATCTTGCATGGTTTTCTCATATCTCCTGAAGTTGAGCTGCACAGTCACTCTCACAAATCCCTTATTCAGCACTCGTTCATCATTCTCTCGGGAATAAAAAACGTGCGCTAGTATACATGTAGACAGATCCCAATTGAGCAGCGATCTTTGTTTCACCTATATAATGTTTTTGTTTAACCCACATAGCTCTATGTTATTGTGCATGGCTATGTAGAACCCAGAAATCAAATTGAGAGTCAAAGCTATTGAATTGGGAAGGAAATCGATGGTTGTAGGTGAGCAGAGAGGATGAGCAAGATAGGAAACATCTCCCATTGAATTTTGTTGCTCATAAATCCTTAAGAATCCATGAGTTTAGGATACAGGTGGTTTTACAATAGCATTTAGAAGTAATCATAGTCTTCTTCTAAGCACACGTTGGAAGCAATAGACAAGATGGATCACCCAAGAGAAATGTGGATCGATGAAGGGGATGGCTGAGCCAAGAGGGGTGTTATGTGGGGTAGGTATTGTAGAATCCAAGGTTATGAGAGATGAGTGAGATTCCTATAGATATCTATATGATAAATTGGATAAGCATAGAGAGAAGAATGGGTTGTGGGCTGAGAGATAGAATCCTGTAGTTGTTTTATTTTCCCTGGTAGCCTCATATCTCGGCTTGGGGGTGGCCTCTCAATAGAAAGAGTATATACTGGACAAAGTTCCTATGATTGTGTGGAAATTCCCTCTTACACAACCAGTTGCTTGGATGTACATTTCTTAACATAAGTATTCATGTGTATTTTTAAGATGAAACATTTTACTTGTTTCCTATGTTTGAATGTGCTTGTATATGCATGAATTGTGTGTGTAAATCAATTTATTTCCACTATGTGTGTGTTTAATTGAATTTTCATATATTTCCCTAGTTTTCTATGAAATCGTAATGTGGATATCAGGATCCTGTAACGATGCCTTCGTTATGTTATCGAATCAACTAAGTGTTAATCTTCTTAGTCCGAATAACACCTATATTTTTTGTTAAACAGTAAGTTAATTATCGATTTTTGATATTCCATATGTCAAAAATTCAGATGTCGAGAAGCTTGGTATCGATGTGGTGACATGATGATTACCGAATTCCAAGTTGGGAAGTGGTATCACTCGATGCTTGTGAATAGGCAAAGTTCTAATGCAGAGGTGTCGAGGAAACACTGATGTCACCATCGAAAGGCTCGTTGGACAGTTGTTGTCATCCGGTACTAAATTTTGAGGTCTGAGGTTCTGACGACAGGTATTCTAGAATCAAAATGTTGGATTTGGTAAATATGGAATGGTTCAATGGGAACATGTTATGTGTTCTGACTCCCGACTCTCGCCATACAGAATATTGCAGTTAGAGTCAGAACATCGGGATGGTTTGTGGAGTATTCGTCATAAGGTTTCGAATTCTTATTTCTGATGTCAGAAAATTACAAAAGGTCTGGAAGAGGCAGGGAAGTGTAAAATAACCACCACAACTGTTTATATCCATCAGATACTCTTACATTTTTTATTAATTAGCTAATTAAATCAACTTAAGCATTGATTAAGAGATTCTACAAGTGTATTTTATGTTTTATAATGTTGTGACTAGTTGTTGGGAAAAGTTGGGGGCTTGGATTTACTTCATATCCCTTCGTGTCAGTGTTATTAATGAATGGATACGTGAAATAATGGTATCAAATATATTGGTTGCAACACTGAGGATCTTTGGGCCAGAAACCACACTTGTAGGAAGAAATTAGAGCCGTTGGTTGCAACACTATGGTTGTTCAGGATAGAACCCACACTTGCAAGTAGAAATCAAAGCTATTGGTTGCAACGTTGAGGTTGTTTGGGCTAACACCCATACTTGTAGGTAGAAATCAGAGTTACCGGTTGGAACACTAAAGCTATTTTGTATAGAACCCATACTTCCAAGTATAAATCAAAGATATTGGTTGAAATGCCATAGTTGCATGGGTCAAGAATTCAGAATTACAAGCATAGGTCAAAGATGGTTCCAGATGAAATAAATTATGTTAAGTGATAGAAGTTTGATTGTGAATGCTGGAAAAATGCAAAAAATGACACATACCATGTGCAATGGGTTCTAAATGGGAGTTTGAATGTTTTTGTACTAGGCATAAATTAACAATGTGATTTTTTCCCCATAATGAATGAAAAAACATTATATATTTTTCTGAGAATATATCACAGGTAACAAATGTGTTTATGAACACTTTTGTAGATTCAAAAACATAACATGGACTATTAAGGTTAATCATTCCTTCTAACACCATTGGGAAATTATTGGTCTTGGTTGGGTCAAGAACATCATCATCATGAACGATGCCCAGGAACCCAGTGAGTTCGAGATGCAACGAGAGAGAATATATAGGTTGAGTATGCAAAGAATAGATGCAATGGTAGAAGAAACTCGATGAATCGCACTGACATTGCAAAAACCATGTGAATCCTAAGGGTATAACTATAGATTTGTAAAGAAGACAATGAGTGGTTTCTCAGAGCTCGGGAAGAGAAAAATCATCTAAATGCATCCATGCTCCAAAGTGTGACAGAAATTTAGAGGAATATTAACCAGGGGAAGAAGTCATAAAATAAAGAAAAGAGTGGGAGTATATCAAGAAGACATTTCCACAATAGGTCCCACAGTACGATAAGGATTTTGAGGGATATATCATATACCCCAAAAAACGCTTCTATTGAGTTATTTGAGTCTAGAGAATTCATTGAGGATGCATGCACTCTGCATTGTAGGGGTGAGAGGAAGAGGTATTTCAAGGACAACTCTCATAGATCATTTAGGAATTCCAAACCTCCTAATTTTGATTTTGAGGTAAAATCTAGTTAAGAAGCCAAGACCTGGCTTCTTAGGATGAAGAGGTATTTCCAAGTCCAAGACTACTTAGGGAATATGAAGGAAAGAGTAGCCATATTCAACCTAAATGGGAGAGCATCCATATGGTGGGATCACCTTAGATGGGTGAATAGGATCAATGAGAGAAAAATAATGTGGAAGCAATTCAAGAAATATTTCAAGGAAGATTACCTCTTTGATAGGTACTATGACAAAAAAAATCACATAGTTCAATGACCTAAAATTGGGATGAATGACTATGGAAGAATATGCAAACAAATTCTTGGAGCGATTCATGTATGTTAAGTATATCAGGGATGAAAAAGTAAAAATCCAATGTTTTATAAGTGGACTTCCACAGTCATATAAAGACAAAATTGAGTTTGATTAACCTCAAATGCTAGATGAGGCCATAAGAAAGGCCAAGTACTATTATGATCAGAAAAAAAACCAAACTAGAATTCCATATGGCATGGAAGGATAAGAAAAATGAGAAGTTTCACCAAAGGAAGAAGGGGTTCAAGCCTCCCCGGTTTAGGAATTAGCCAAGGAATCCACCACATGGAGTGATTAAACCAACTAGAATAACGAAATACAAACCAAGAGAACAAATATATCTGCTTCAATGTTGGGGATGTGGAGGGGATAAAAAGCTTAGAAATTTCCCACGTCGGAATGGGAATGAAAAGTAAGTTCACCACATCCAAGGATGTGAAAATGTGGTCAAGTGGAAAGGACCATCCCTAGGATCTATAGAGCACTATAGAACTTCCAAGAAAACCATTAGTCAACTATTGTTGAGGTTGAAGCTAAGTTTTCTAAGCAATCTATTTCTATTTTGACTAACCCTGGATCTACTCAAGGGTATACCAGCCCTAAAATTGTTCAGATTTGTGATCTTAAGAAGTAAAAGAATAGAAAGTCATGCTTTGTCACATGCCCCAATTTTGCAAAAATAATATTATCATATTTGATTTTATTTCAAGACAATATGTTAGATTTTATGCTAAGCTGTAATTGATGACTCAGCAGAGTCAAAGATGTTGAATGTAATTCTAAATATTTTAATTATAAATAAATAAAAGTGGAGACAACAGCTTGGGAGAGCTGTTAAAAGAGTATTTACTGGTCAAGTTGGTGGAGGAGACTGGGTGGAGAGAAAATAGACAAGTGGCAGCATCCTCAAACACATCAAATGTTGCATGTGGCAACCTCCCTACATTTGGGGTCATGATTCCCCAAGAAAGTGGGATCATAGCAAGTGGCTCAACTAATGACAACTAACCCAAAAAGACCTAGGCAATATTAATAAAAATGCCCATTGAAGAGACCTGAGGCTGCTCATTTTCCAAGAAGAGAATCATTCAGGTGAATGTACTTCAAAGGATTTCATTGGGAAGGGAATTGGTGGAAGGTGTTTGAGGTGTAAACTGCAGAAAGTTATCTAGTGCAGCTTTTCAGCTGAAGGATCTTACTACTAAGTGCAGAGTGATTACTGAGTCATTGGACTAGTATTTGGTTGCTGCTCCACCAGTTCTCAGCCAAGGAGACCAGGAACAGGCTCGAGGGTCCTGAGGAGAAGTTGTTTGAGTGCTCTCCAGGAGTTGGTAGGGAGGAACGGCATCCCAACGTTGTTGTTGTCCAACTTAAACAAGTTCTACAGTCTTTTATTTTACTGTGTTTAAAGTTTATATGTGAAACTGAATGATTAATGGATGATTAAATGTTTAGTAGTGAACTGATAGAGATTGCAATTCTTAAGCTATTTGAAATGCTAAATCTATAATTGATGAAAAATAATCCTACCTGTGTTTTTCCACGTCTGGAATGGACCAGACCATACTCTAGCACAGGCAATATATTTTAAAATAGATGAAGGATAAGAAATAAATCTGAAATGAATAGAGTTATTATGTATTTCAGAGTATTGGAATCATTTATTTCTGTAGATAGTTTTTTTCAGAAAAGAATATTGATCTGCCTAGTTAAGTTTATTGTTTAAACCATACTGTGTAATAAGAATGCTAGAAAAGAAATAGCCATAATATTTTTACTGATAACAATGTATTATATTCACGAGTTGTTCAAGTAGATAAGTTATTTATTTTACACAGTAATTCCTTTTGTAAACTATACTTTTAACCTGTAACAGAGGAATTAGAAACAACTCAGATATACTGCTTATCTTATCATGTTAAGCAAAGAATTAAGTACGGTTCTTTTAGTTTATTTCTTTTACTGATATTAATAAATAACTTAACCTGCAACTATTCGAACCCTAGGTAGGGTTTAGTAACATAACTAAATTCTAAAGACAAATTAATTTAAAGATAAAGAATATCTTAACAAAGAATTATTTAGCTCTAACAGCATTTTTTTTATATAATCAAAACAACTAAGATACAATAGTAACTTATGTTTAATTAACTAAGTATTTTAACAAAGATTTGTCCTTTAAATTTTACAAACAGATTATACATGTAAAGGAGAAATGAGAGGGTTGAAACCCTCAGTTCATTTCTTAGTAAGCTAACAGAAATAACACCACTGAATGAACTAAACTAATACAGACTAGTCACAGTTTTTAGTAATAAAGTGTATGTACAAATACAAGCTTAAGTATTTATAGTATATACAGATAATAGTATTAACATAAACAATATCGTTTATAAATTAACAATTCTTTAAACAAAATCAAGGAATCTTTAAAGAAAGAAACAGAGATTATTTCCGTAAACCCTAACCTGGAAATCCTTGAGTCACTGAAACAATCTTAAATTCTTTTAACAGTAATCGAAAATAATTAATAACAATAAAGAAATTATTATCTTACAAGTTAAATAGGGTAAAAACCCTAGCTCATAATTCTGAGTAGAAATTACCCAGTATTCTTTAATATACAAAACCATTACAGTACTAACCTAGGATAAGCAATAAGCTTATTCTTTTATATAAACATTTAAAGAAAAATTTAATTCAATCACACAAAGATAAAATACAAATACATAAAGGAGAATGAATTTAAGCTTAAGACAGACTGTCTTAAAGATATTTACATTATATCAACGAGCCCGAAGGCTGAATGTAAGTCAAAACATTAACAGAGTACAAAAACTTAGCTAAGAGCTGAGCACCCATATCTTGTTATGGAGTATGAACAAGTATTAACATAGTAATACAAAACTACAAGTTCTTCACTAATCCAAGAGGAGAGCATTACAAGACACAGCTTAAAGCCGAATTCACCTTGCTAAAAGCAAGGGTTTAAACCAAAGCAAAAACTATAAAAACGAAGAACAGTAACCCCATACTGGGTGCAACACGGCCGAAACTTCTTCCAACTGCAAAAATTTGTACAAGCAAGGAGAACCATGTTCGAAACCGGAGCCTACCGTGGACTATTCGTGGAGCCATTTGTGCAGCATGACTGTCAACTATGGAGATGAGTTAACATGCATTGTAAAAAGGACCAGAGTTAGTTAAAAATCAAAAACCCTTATGCAGAATGGAACTGTAAATAGTAATAGCTCTTAATTCTTTACCTACCTCAACTGGAAGTGAAAACGATGGAACCTCGAAGGAATAACAACACCACAACCAATGCTAAGAAGAGCCAAACCCTCATTCTCGTTGAGGATGGAGATGACGGGACTCTGGTGCATTTCACACTAACAGTAGGGGTGTAGGTAAGCCTGAGCAATGGCTACGAAGGAGTCAACAAGCATGGAGTCGGACTGTCACCAACATGCAAGCAGAAAAACTAAACTCTGAAACCCTACGACGAAGGAGCTTCACAATCACACACAATAAGCTCAAGCTTTCACCAATGACAGACCACGATAGAAGGGCAGCAAAAGGAGTTACAGGCGGTCCGTAAAGCCATGTGTAAGGAGGGCAGTGAACTCTGACCAATATAAAGAAATCACGGTGGATGCGAGCAACAGAACCTAGCTCAAGGGAGTAAGACACGACAAACACCAGCGTTGGAGCCTCTGTAACTATTTTCCACTCACGGCCGCCATGGGAGCTTGCAGAGCAGCCCAAAGGGCCAACGCAAATGTTGGAACTCAAATAAGCCATGGGTTAGGGTTGACAACTATTTATACAACCAGTGCATGGCCAAGGAATTTCCACGTGGCCACAATAATATAATCATGCAGTGGATCAATTTTCCATAGTCACCTACGATCAATAATCACCAATTATTCTCCCATATGATTTCATCAAATAGCATATAAACACTATAGTTTGCATGGGTTTCATATCTTATGATAATTGTTTTTAACGTTGGTGTATAGCTCATCATTGGCGTGGGTATGCAAAGTTATAATAACTTTAACATAACAAATAATATAATCGTATAGCCTCGTAACCCAAAAAGAAACCTTGCATATTATATTGGTAAACAATGATACGAGATTTTGCTAGTAAATCTTGTGAGAATTGTATTTCTCTATTATAAGTTTGTACCAATAATTAACTTGTGAAGATATTAAAATATTATATAAACATGTATCATTGGTAATATGCATAATACCTATATAAGTATTAACCCCTTTTTGAAATGGTTACAACCCATCAAGCTTATATAGTAATATCATTCTTGTGTGATGGGTGGTGTAATGACTAAATTGTTACCAATATTAATTTAAGACGAATGTGAAATCGTGGACATATAAATAGTCTAATTAATGGTGTAAGAATAACTATCTAATAGTTACAATTTCTCTTACTTGGTGGCATGAAATTTCTACATAAAGTGGAGATCTTTGCATAGCATCGTTTTGGGTAGATTCATCAATATTTTGCAAGTGCAACATTATTTAAACCTTATATGTTGATAAACAAATAGTTCATGCACATTTGTAAGTCTTAGAACTAGCAAAGTAAATGTTAGCAAAATGAAATGCAAGAGAATTTCCTAGGAACTATTTTACTTAGTTCAGATTAATGAGATCTTATCTTAGAATTTGGTTGTTTCTCATTACTTGGAAAAATGGTTTTAAGTTTTTACCAAAATACTGAGGTTAACACAAGATAAAATTATTGGCTCTATAAGAAAAACACCAACCTTGGAAGTTGTTCCTAGATAGAACTTAATACAAGAAATGTATTATAGAATTGGTAGAATATGCATACTAAAATTAAGATTATCAAGCAGATAAAATAAAATGTTCAGATCCAAAGGAAGTGGTACTGTCGCTACTTACACTACAAGAAGAAATACAATCAGTTGAATTTGTTTACAATAGCAACTGAAGAAAACAAACTGTTTTACCTTACGGAAGTGGTTTGGAATACAACAGCTTATCTACTAAGCTTATTAATTTTTGCAAATAGAATTATTGATGGATGCTTTATGAAATTTAAGACGTTACTCGATCATTCATACCTATAAACCTGTAAGAACAAGTAATCCATCTGCATTAGCATAAATGTTAAGTAAGCCTCGGGATTCAAAGTCAGATTTCACGTACTGTCAAAAATAGAACTCATCAGTAAACCGAATGTAGAAATAATGTGCAAGTTAAACTTAATATGGTGTTAATAAGAAAATTGTTGAGTTAACATAATTGAGTTTATGCAAACTAATCTATTAATTGTTTCTTTTATTGCTAACCGTTAGCTGTTAGTCAACTGCAGTCTCAGCATTTTATATTATTCAAAATTTTAAATTTTCATGAAAATTTGGGGTTTTGACGTGTGGTATCGGAGCACAAGGTTCAAATACTAGGCCTTGATGAAGCCCAACTAGCTTTCATGAAACAGTAAACTGAATTATTGTGCTAACGTATTTTATTTTAAATGTTATTCAACAGAGAATTGTTTTTCTGAAGTTTAACATACAGGTATGGAAAGGCTGGAAGAATATACAGAGGAGGAATCTCCGGTTACTGAACCAGGAAATTTACCAAGAGATCCTATACCAGAGGATTTAACTACCAATTCCTCAGAATTGTTACAAACTGTAAAAGATCTAAAATCTGAAATGGAGTTTGTAAAACAAGAAAATGAAAGGATTCTGAGGGCTCAAGAAGAGCTAAACCAGATCCTAACTGAAAAGTTTCAAACTGATGGAAGGGGTAGAAGAACAAAATCAGAAGATACAAGTCATCAACGTAAATCTAAAAAGATGAAACATACAAAAACTGAAAGTAGTTCATCTTCTGAGGTGTTTGGTGAACAACGAAATTACCAATCTACCAGTGACAGTAGTGATGATAATCAGTACACTAAGAAGAGGAAATACAAACCTTATGAGGAGATTCTCGGGCAATTCAAAAAGATAAAACCACCAACCTTTAATGGAGAGACTGAGAAGGGGGAGGAAGCTGAATCTTGGTTATCAGGGATGAAGAAGTGCTTCCAAATATATAACTATTCTAACCAGTTAAAGGCTAGAATGGCTATTTATAACTTCTCAGGAAAGGCTGACATTTGGTGGCAGGATTTGAAAAGAGTTAAGGGAATAAAAGAGAAGAATATAAACTGGAGTACCTTTAAGAGGTATTTTAAAAAGAAATTTCTATCTGAGCAATATTATGAGGAGAGAGCCAAAGAGTTTTATGAGTTGAAGTTAGGATCAATGACAATGAAGAATCTGAACAGCAAGTTCTTAAGCCTACTTAGGTATGTACCATACCTTGTAGATGAAAAACCGAAGGTACAGCTATTCCTTAGCTGTCTACCTTATCATATTAAGGACAGGATTGAATATGACAATCCAAAGACTTTATAAGAAGTTATGAGGAAGGCTAACTTCTGTTTTGAACAGAATCGAAAGAAGGAAAGCTTGGCCAACTGGAAAGCTAAGAAAAATAATAATCAGTTTGAACAAAAGAAGAAGGATTTTGTGCCTAACAGAAATTCCAAGAACAATAAGGCCAAAAATTATTCTAATAACAAGAATTTTCAAGGAAACAAGAGCAATACACCCAACAATCAGAATAATTCTAAAGGTAAGGAATTTGCAAATAATCATGGAAATTTTACCAAGAACTTTGAGTGCAAAGAGCCTATCAAGTGTTGGGAGTGTAATGGCCCACACCATGCTTCAGTCTATCCTAATCAGAAGAATACTGTTAGCAACATTCATACTAAACAGGAGGAGATGACCGTTGGGGAACTAGCAAGGACCATGCCCAAAATCAACGCAGCCTTGGAGAATCGACAAGCTGAATATCAGACTTCCATGGTGGAAGTAGAAGGTATGATAAATCAGACCCCTGTAACTATTTTGATTGATCCAGAAGCTAGTCTCAGTTATATTGCACCTAAAATAGTAGAAAAATGTAAGTTATCTGTTGAAAATTTTGAGAATTCTTGGTTGGTACAGTTAGCCATTGGTGCTAAAAGAAAGGTAACTTGTTTTGTAAAAGAATGTGCAGTAGTTATGGATCATTTTGAAACTGTTGTCAAGATTAATGTTTTGCCTCTCAGTTCTTATGATTTGATGATTGGTATGGACTGGTTAGAACAACATAGAGAAATTCTAAATTGTTATGATAAAACCTTCACATGTTTAAATAGTGACGAAAAACCAGTAAGTGTTAAAGGAATTCCTAGAAAAACCACAATAAGGCAAATTTCTACTTTACAACTTAAAAGAGATATTAGGAAGGGATGTAAAGCTTATGTAGTAACTATAACTGATGAAGAGAGTCTAATCAAGACAAATAAGTTAAATTTAGAAGACATACCGGTCTTAAAATAATATATTGATGTATTCCCTGAAGAAATTCCAGGACTACCTCCAAAAAAGGAATTGTATTTCACCATTGAACTGGTACCAGGTGCAGTACCTAGTTCAAAGGCCCCGTATCGAATGAACATATTGGAACTTAATGAATTAAAAACTCAATTAAAAGAATTAATTGATAAAGAGTATATTTGACCTAGTGTGTCTCCCTGGGGGGGGCACCTGTCATCTTCGTTAAGAAGAAGGACGGAACTATGCGACTTTGCATAGATTACCATCAGTTAAACAAGATGACCATCAAAAATCGATATCCGTTGCCCCGCATAGATGATCTATTTGATCAACTACATGGAACCACGGTGTTTTTGAAAATAGATTTAAGGTCTGGATATCATCAAGTAAGGATTAAAGATGAAGACAGCTTTTAGAACTAGATATGGTCATTATGAATTTGTCGTAATGTCATTCGGGCTTACTAATGCCCTAGATGTTTTCATTTGTTTAATGAACAACGTTATGCATAAGTATTTAGATAAGTTTGTGGTCGTGTTTATCGACGACATTCTAATCTATTCAAAAACTGAAGAAGAACACAAATAACATCTAAAAATAGTTTTGCAAGAGTTGCGAGATCATCAACTCTTCGCAAAGTTTAGTAAATATGATTTCTTCAAGGATAAGATTCAGTATTTAGGTCATGTGGTGACCAAGGAAGGAATTTTTGTAGATCCTGAAAAGATAAGGGCAATCGAAGATTGGCCGGTTCCTAAGGATGTGACGGATGTTTGATCTTTCATGGGCATTACCGATTACTACTGAAGATTCATTGAAGGTTTTTCAAGGATTGCAGATCCGATAACTTCCTTGCAGAAGAAGGGAAAGAAGTTTGACTGGAATCAGAAATGTGAGGAAAGCTTTAAAAAGTTAAAAACTTTATTAACCAATGCACCTATTCTAAGAATAGTTGTTCCTAATAAAGAATTTGTAGTGTGCACTGATGCCTATAATGATGGCTTAGGTAGTGTTCTGACTCAGGAAGGGCATGTTATTGCCTATGAGTCAAGAAAGTTAAAAGTTCATGAAAAGAATTATGCAACATGCGATATGGAATTAGCAGCTATTATACACGCTTTAAAGATGTGGCGACATCACCTAATTGGCAGAAAATTTATTTTAATGACTCACAATAAAGGATTGAAGTATCTTTTAGTTCAGCCTAATTTAAATGTTAGACAAGCTAGGTGGTTAGCTTTCTTAAGCGAGTATGATTTTGAAATTCAACACATAAAAGGTAAAGAAAATAAATTTGTTGATGCATTGAGTAGAAATGCAAGGCTGAATTTTGCAGCAGCTATCAGTACTTATGCTACAGATTTGGATGAGCAGCTTAAAGAAGGAATAGAACAGGATGAAATTTACCAAAATTTACAAGCTAAAACTAAAGAAAATCCAATAGAAAGCTTAAGTAAAGGTTACATTTTAAATGCAAAAGAATTTTTACTGTATAAAGACAGAATGTTTGTGCCTAACGTACCTAAAGTTAAGCTGTTAATTCTGGATGAAATTCATAAAACTCCATATTCAGGCCATCTAGGTTATCAAAAGACTATAACTATGTTAAGAAAAGAGTATTTTTGGCCAAATATGAAAACTGAAGTAGCAGAATATATTGCTACGTGTTTTGAATGTCAACAGGTAAAAACTGAACATCAACACCCAGCTGGTTTGCTTCAGCCATTACCCATTCCTAGCTGGAAATGGGAGATAATTAGTTTAGATTTTATTACTAGGATGCCTAGAAATCAAAATCAGAAAGATTCCATCATGGTAGTAGTTGATAAGTTAAGCAAAGCAGCTCACTTTATACCTGTTAAAACTACCTACAAAGCTGCAAACATCACTGATATTTTTCTAAAACAGATTTTTCGATTGCATGGAGTACCAAAAGTCATAATCTCATATAGGGATCCTAAATTTACAGGGAACTTTTGGAAGTCTTTGTTTAAAGGGTTAAACACTACATTAAATTTTAGTACTTCATTCCATCCTCAAATATATGGACAAACTGAAAGAGTGAACCAAGTACTAGAAGATCTATTAAGAATGTATGTGAAAGACCGGCCAGCTAAATGGGAGGATTATTTGCATCTGGTAGAATTTGCTTATAATAATAATTATCAGACATCAGCCAGATTTAGTCCTTTTGAAATTTGATATGGACAAAAAATGTAATACTCCTATTTCTTCGAGTAATCCTATGGATAGACTGGTATTAGGTCCTGAACTGTTAAAGGAAATGGAAGAAATTGTAAAACAGGTGCAAGGTAATCTGAAAGTGGCACAGGATCGGTAGAAAAGTCAAGCAAACTTAAAAAGAACTCCAAAGGAGTTTCAGGTAGGTGAACATGTGTTCATCAAGGTAAGGCCCAAAAAGAGCTCTCTGAGACTGGGAAGTTGTGCAAAATTGGCACCTCGTTACTGTGGTCCATTTGAAATTCTGTCTAGAATTGGACAAGTGGCTTATCAATTAGCATTACCACCAAATTTAAGAGTACATAATGTCTTTCACATTTCTTTTTTAAAGAAATATGTTCATGATGCTACTCATGTTGTTAACTGGAAAGATGTACAGGTGGAACCGGACTGTATCCTCGGGTAGAGGGAGTTCACACTTCGAAACCGCACCATTGGACGGGTGAAGGTGCAATGGAAGCACCTTAGTCTAGAGGAGGACGCGTCGGAATTGGAAAGTAAAATGCGAGATGCATATCCAATTCTGTTCTAGGGGAATTCTGAGTATGAAGAATAAATAACATCGAGGATGATGTTATATTCTAAGGGGGTGTGTATGTCACATGCCCCAATTTTGCAAAAATAATATTATCATATTTGATTTTATTTCAAGACAATATGTTAAATTTTATGCTAAGTTGTAATTGATGACTCAGCAAAGTCAAAGATGTTGAATGTAATTCTAAATATTTTAATTATAAATAAATAAAAGTGGAGACAACAGCTTGGGAGAGCTGTTAAAAGAGTGCTTACTGGTCAAGTTGGTGGAGGAGACTGGGTGGAGAGAAAATAGACAAGTGGCAGCATCCTCAAACACATCCAATGTTGAAGGTGGCAACCTCCCTACATTTGGGGTCATGATTCCCCAAGAAAGTGGGATTAGAGCAGGTGGCTCAATTAATGACAACTAACCCAAAAAGACCTAGGAAATCTTAATAAAAATGCCCATTGAAGAGACCTGAGGTTGCTCATTTTCCAAGAAGAGAATCATTCAGGTGAATCTACATCAAAGGATTTCATTGGGAAGGGAATTGGTGGAAGGTGTTTGAGGGGTAAACTGCAAAAAGTGATCTAGTGCAGCTTTTCAGCTGAAGGATCTTACTGCTGAGTGCTGAGTGATTACTGAGTCATTGGACTAGTATTTGGTTGTTGCTCCACCAGTTCTCAGCCAAGGAGACCAGGAACAGGCTCGGGGGTCCTGAGGAGATGTTGTTTGAGCGCTGTCCAAGAGTTGGTAGGGAGGAACAACCTCCCAACGCTATTGTTGTCCAGCTTAAACAGGTTCTACAGTCTTTTATTTTACTGTGTTTAACTTTTATATGTGAAACTAAATGATTAGTGGATGATTAAATGTTTAGTAGTGAACTGATAGAGATTGCAATCCTTAAGTTATTTGAAATGTTGAATCTGTAATTGATGAAAAACAATCCTACCTGTATTTTTCCACGTCTGGAATGGACCAGACCGTACTCTAGCACAGGCAGTATATTTTAAAATAGATGAAGGATAAGAAAGAAATCTGAAATGCATAGATTTATTATGTATTTCAGAGTATTGGAATCATTTATTTCTGTAGATAGTTGTTTTCAGAAAAGAATATTAATTTGCCTAGTTAAGTTTATTGTTTAAACCAGACTGTGTAATAAGAATACTAGAAAAGAAATAGCCATAGTATTTTTACTAATAGCAATGTATTATATTCATGAGTTTTTCAAGTAGATAAGTTATTTCTTTTACATAGTACTTCCTTTTGTAAACTATACTTTTAACCTGTAACAGAGGAATTAGAAACAACTCAGATATAATGCTTATCTTATCATGTTAAGCAAAGAATTAAGTACGGTTCTTTTAGTTTATTTCTTTTACTGATATTAATAACTAACTTAACCTGCAACTATTCTAACCCTAGGTAGGGTTTAGTAACATAACTAAATTCTAAAGACAAATTAATTTAAAGATAAAGAATATCTTAACAAAGAATTATTTAGCTCTAACAGTATGTTTTTTATATAATCAAAACAACTAAGATACAATAGTAACTTATGTTTAATTAACTAAGTATTTTAACAAAGATTTGTCCTTTAAATTTTACAAACAGATTATACATGTAAAGTAGTAATGATAGGGTTGAAACCCTCATTTCATTTCTTAGTAAGCTAACAGAAATAATACCACTGAATGAACTAAACTAATACAGACTAGTCACAGTTTTTAGTAATAAAGTGTATGTACAAATACAAGCTTAAGTATTTATAGTATATACAGATAATAGTATTAACATAAATAATATCATTTATAAATTAACAGTTCTTTAAACAAAATGAAGGAATCTTTAAAGAAAGAAACAGAGATTATTTCCATAAACCCTAACCTGGAAATCCTTGAGTCACTGAAACAATCTTAAATTCTTTTAACAGTAATCGAAAATAATTAATAACAATAAAGAAATTATTATCTTACAAGTTAAATAGGGTAAAAACCCTAGCTCATAATTCTGAGTAGAAATTACCCAGTATTTTTTAATATACAAAACCATTACAGTAGTAACCTAGGATAAGTAATAAGCTTATTCTTTTATATAAACATTTAAAGAAAAATTTAATTCATTCACACAGAGATAAAATACAAATACATAAAGGAGAATGAATTTAAGATTAAGACAGACTGTCTTAAAGATATTTACATTATATCAACGAGCCCGAAGGCCGAATCTAAGTCAAAACATTAACAGAGTACAAAAAATCAGCTAAGAGCCGAGCACCCATATCTTGTTATGGAGTATGAACAAGTATTAACATAGTATTACAAAACTGCAAGTTCTTCACTAATCCGAGAGGAGAGCATTACAAGACACAGCTTAAAGCTGAAGTCACCTTGCGAAAACCAAGGGTTTAAGCCAAAGCAAAAACTATAAAACGAAGAACAACAACCCCATACTGGGTGCAACGTGGCCAAAACTTCTTCCAACTACAAAAATCTGTACAAGCGGGGAGAACCATGTTCGAAACCAGAGCTTACCGTGGACTATTCGTGGAGCCATTTGTGCAGCACGACTGTCAACTATGGAGACGAGTTAACCTGCATTGTAAAAAGAACCAGAGTTAGTTAAAAATCAAATACCCTTATGCAAAATGGAACCGTAAATAGTAATATCTCTTAATTCTTTACTTACCTCAACTGGAAGTGAAAATGATGGAACCTCAGACAAATAACAACACCACAACCAATGCTAAGAAGAGCCAAACCCTCATTCTCGCTAAGGATGGAGACGACAGGACTCTGGTGCATTTCACACTAACAACAGGGGTGTAGGTAAGCCTGAGCAATGGCTGCGAAGGAGTCAACAAGCATGGAGTCGGACTGTCACCAACATGCAAGCAAGAAAACTAAACTCCAAAACCCTATGACAAAGAAGCTTTAAAATCACACATAATAAGCTCAAGCTTTCACCAATGACAGACCACAATAGAAGGGTAGCAAAAGGAGTTACAGGCGAGTCGTAAAGCCATGTGCAAGGAGGGCAGTGAACTCTGGCCAAAATAAAGAAATCACAGTGGAGGCGAGCAACAGAACCTAGCTCAAGGGAGTAAGACACGAAAAACACTAGCGTTGGAGCCTCTGCAACTATTTTCCACTCACGGTCGCCATAGGAGCATGCAGAGCATCCCAAAGGGCCAACGCAAATGTCGAAACTCGAATAAGACATGGGTTAGGGTTGACAACTATTTATTCAACCAGTGCATGGCCAAGGAATTTCCACGTGGCCTCAATAATATAATCATGCAATGGGTCAATTTTCCATAGTCACCTGCGATCAATATTCAACAATTATTCTCCCAAATGATTTCATCAAACAGCATATAAACACTATAGTTTGCATGGGTTTCATATCTTACGATAATTGTTTTAACGTTGCTGTATAGGTCATCATTGGCGCGAGTATGCAATGTTATAATAACTTTAACATAGCACATAATATAATCGTATAGCCTCATAACCCAGAAAGAAACCTTGCATATTATATTGGTAAACAATGATACGAGATTTTGCTAGTAAATCTCGTGAGAATTGTATTTCTCTATTGTAAGTTTGTACCAATAATTAACTTGTGAAGATATTAAAAGATTATATAAACATGTATCGTTGGTAATATGCATAATACCTATATAAGTATTAACCCCTTTTTGAAATGGTTACAACCCATCAAGCTTATATAGTAATATCATTCTTGTGTGATGGGTGGTGTAATGACTAAATTGTTACCAATATTAATTTAAGACGAATGTGAAATCGTGGACATATAAATAGTCTAATTAATGGTGTAAGAATAACTATCTAATAGCTACAGTTTCTCTTACTTGGTGGCATGAAATTTCTACATAAAGTGGAGATCTTTGCATAGCATCGTTTTGGGTAGATTCATCAATATTTTGCAAGTGCAACATTATTTAAACCTTATATGTTGATAAACAAATAGTTCATGCACATTTGTAAGTCTTATAACTAGCAAAGTAAATGTTAGCAAATTGTAAAAATAGCAAAATTAAATGCAAGAGCATTTCCTAGGAACTCTTTTACTCAGTTCAGATTAATGAGATCTTATCTTAGAATTTGGCTGTTTCTCATTACTTGGAAAAATGGTTTTAAGTTTTTACCAAAATAATGAGGTTAACATAAGATAAAAAGATTGGCTCTATAAGAAAAACATCAACCTTGGTAGTTGTTCCTAGATAGAACTTAATACAAGAAATGTATTATAGAATTGGTAGAATATGAATATTAAAATTAATATTATCAAGCAGATAAAATAAAATGTTCAGAACCAAAGGAAGTGGTACTGTCGCTACTTACACTACAGGAAGAAATACAATCAGTTGAACTTGTTTACAATAGAAACTAGAGAAAATAGACTGTTTTACCTTACGAAAGTGGTTTGGATTACAGTAGCTTATCTACTAAGCTTATTAATTTTTGCAAATAGAATTATTGCTAGATGCTTTATGAAATTTAAGACGTTACTCGATCATTCATACCTGTAAACCTATAAGAACAAGTAATCCATCTGCATTAGCATAAATGCTAAGTAAGCCCCAGGATTCAAAGTCAGATTTCACCTACTGTCATAAATAGAACTCAACAGTAAACCAAATGTAGAAATAATGCGCAAGTTAAACTTAATATGGTGTTAACAAGAAAACTGCTAAGTTAACATAATTGAGTTTACGCAAACTAATCTATTAACTATTTATTTTATTGCTAACCGTTAGCTGTTAGTCAACTACAGTCTCAGCATTTTATATTATTCAAAATTTTAAATTTTCGTGAAAATTCGGGCTTTTGACATGGTTAGTCCAACTAGCCATGGGAACAAAGAGGAATGTTAGTGATATGGTGGAGCATTGTCCATTGGAAATGGGTGGACTATCCACTTATGAAAATCTAAATATTTTGCCATTAGGTTCCTATGATATTCTCATGGGAATGGACTAGTTATAAGCACATAGAGTCAAGCTTGACTGTTACAACAAAGCTTTCAAATGAATTGATGAAAAAGAAAATTCAAGGGTTATAAAGGGTATTCCAAACATAGTTTGTATCAAACAAATTTAGGCCATGCGACTGAAGAAATTCTATAGGAAAGGGTGCCAATTGTATGTTTCCCATGTTTTGGAGAAAATAGAAAGTGAAATTCCTAAGTTGGAGGACCATCAGGTGCTACAATAATTCAAAGATGTATTCCCCGATAAGGTTCTAGGACTTCCTCCAAAGAGGGACATCGATTTTACAATTGACCTTGTGCCAGAAGCTACACAAGATTCCAAGACACCTTACAGGATGAAGATGCCCAATTTATTAGAGGTGGAAATATAAATACATGAATTGTTGGACAAGAAGTATATTCATACAAGTGTCTCCATGGGGATCACCAATCCTATTTGTGAATAAGAAAGATGGGACACTCAGGCTATGCATCGATTACAAATAGTTGAACAACGTTAGAATGAAGAACAAATACCCTATTTTCTCGAATTAATGATCATTTTTTATCAAATGAGAAAGGCGAAAGTGTTTTCAAAATCAAATTGAGGTTTTGTCACCATCAAGTACAGATAGAAACGTATTGTTGAATAATATACAAATTTAAAAAATATAAATTTTTTTGGACTAACTCGGTGCACCCGATTAAACACTTTGGTGCATTGAACAGATAGAGACACAGCGTTAATGAATATAAAAATATAAAAATAGCTTTTCGTTGGGAGATTTTCTTAATTTTACCCTTCTCTGGTGTGCCTAATTACAAGATGCACTAGTGCATTGAAAATATATAAATGTGATATTAGTGAATATAAAATATAAAAATAAGTATTTTCATTTGGTAATTTTTTAATTTTACCCTAATTCGATGCTCTCAATTACATGATGCATGGGTGTGTCGAAAGGACAAAAATACATTGTTAATGAATATAAAGATATAAAAAATAGTTTCCCATCCATCAATTTTTTAATTTTACCCTACCTTGATGCCCTACAATGGTATGTTGTAATGTCCCCAATTAAAAACTAGGAATATTAAATCCAATTTTCCAACAGGGAATACCATGATTTTCAACTCTATCCCAAATAGTGGCTTATGAAGGATTATGAGAATATCTATCTCATAGGAATGTATTTATAATTTAAGATCTGGATAATGTTTTGTATCCCATAAAATATACTTTGAAAAATTGTATTATGCCCAAGTAGGTCTGATATAAAATATTTTCCAACTTGTTATTAAATACAGTTCATATTTATCTTTAGACAGTTTGTACGCTACCTTTTAATGGTCAATTTGAATCATAGGAAGAACTGTTAACATTACCACATTTCAGAGAATATTTATTGACCCCATTAATAGGGGAAATTATGTATATATTTTATATTTAACTGTAAATAAGTAGCTCCATGAACACTAATTCGAATCCAAGAAGACATGATCGAATTTCAATACATAAAGGTTCTTGATTTCCAACTCTTTCCAAACACCCCGTAAGAAAATCGAATTCACCCAAACAACCCCAAAACCATTCAAAACCACCCAAACAAATTTATTTCATTCACTAACAGCATTCAAGATGCTTCAATGAAAGTTTAATACACATTGCATTAATATTGCATAACCATACTAGCATATCTGTACATAGGTCTACCAAAGACCAAAAACTTGTGCATTGAACACAATATGGAAAAGGGCACCATAAATATTTATTATGAATGTATGGAAATAGTGATAATATTGATTACAACAGCATACGGCTCTCGCAGCAGCTCAAAACTCAAGAAATACATAGATAGAAATGTATCGGTGCGCTCTTTACAGTTGAAACCCCTGGATCTAGTAAAATGGTCATATATTGGTCATCCAGAAACATTTTTAGTACAAAAAAAAGTGTTTCCTACCGAAATTGATGCTATGGACGCAATGGAATAAGTCTTGCAACCCATAAATGTATATAAATATGAGAACTAGATGTTCATTCTCAGACCCTATACATTGATTCAATTTCTATATCAATATAGAGCATCTTCAAATGATATATATGCCTCCCAAATTGCACCCTCTATAATATAGGAGTGATATACAGACCAAAAGAGATATCTGCAAGAGAAATAGGATCCACTATTGTGACCTCCAACCAAACTAGCACAAAACAACTGAAAAAACTATTAAATCTCCATATCTACAATAGAACTCACCACATAATTTGCATCAATGAAGCTCAATGGAGAAATATGAATGGTCTCTCAAAATAACCAGCAGTGAATCCCAAATGAAGAGATTTGGATGATCGCTCCTCTCACACCAATTAGGGTGGAATTTTTCACCACTGAAACCAGTCACAAATGTAAGGGGCACATTTCCCAAGCTTGAAAGCCTTAAGAGATATCCAATTCATAAAAAAAAATGTGAAAATATACCAAATAATTTCCCTCACCCTTATTTTATAATTCCCCATTCAGCCTTCTAGATTTTTCTCTCTCAAAAATATCAATAAAATACTAATAAATGTTATTTTCATGAGAGAATGATTCTTTGGGACACCTTAAGTTCCTTTCTAATGTTATTTTTGGCCTCATGTATAATTGTCTTCCTTGGAATTCGAATTAGGAGATTCCTCCCTTGTTTAGTGGGAGTTACAAATCCTCTTGAGCCCACTCTTCCCCTCATGTGTCATTCTTGGGATATTCTTAGCAAATGCTCCATCATGAGATTATTTTAGGGGTTACACCTTGATTTGAGGATATTCTTCCTCATTTGGTGGGATTCACAACCCACTTTGACTCCTTCCTCCACTAATGCGCCCCTCCTGGCTATTTTTAGTCAGTGGTGAGTTACACTCTAATTCCTTCATTATGAGCTTCCTTCCATGTGTCACCTCTTCCCAGGCCCACAATTCCTTCTCTAATGTACCACAATTATCCAATTTTTCTAATGTCACCCTATTCATAAATATTGGACACTATACTTTACAATTTTAAGACCCACATCACCCCCTTAATAGTTTCTCATAAACCTTACAAGGTGACTAGGCCATGGAATTCCAATTTTAATTATTTTTTCTCGAACGCATAAGTTTCAAACCTATGCAGAGAATTAAATCATATAGATTCTTTTTAAGCAAAACAGAGATTACACCACAGCATTCACACATAAAACACAAATATTTACCCTAGAAACCCTTAAGTGGGAAAACTATCATTCCTTCGATCCACACCTCCTATTTTATCATACAAAATATAGGTATTTCGTAGCACCCAATACCCTAATATGTTAACCCATATTAGAAAATAGACCCCAATCCCTTAACCATGATTAAATTATATATTTTTAGAAAAATCCCAAAAAATGGCCAAAAATAGCCCAAAATTTTGGGTTTGTTGCACTCG
>LPNX010139306.1:199307-240158 GCA_001517045.1 Pseudotsuga menziesii | reverse complement strand
CCCCTCCATACATGCAAATAATATAACATATACCCAATAAAATGGTCAAAAATCAAACTTTGGGGACATTACAAATCCTCCCTGCCCAAGATTGCTTATCCTCGAGCAATTTAAATATAGATGTGGAAGTACTTATTTTCCTTCCCCCAACCTTGTGCATAATCAATTTCTATGCTTCCTTTCTTAGTGATGACTATTTATAAAGTTGTAACTTCAAGTTCATCAAGTCATTAGCTCTATACTCCAAAATTTGAATCACACTAAGATTGATAATGATATCATTGTTCCAAACCAATAGGAAGGAAGTTAGGTATCATCTTCTCAATGTATGGTTCTGCAAGGTACTAATATAGGAAACCTATGGATACTACAGCCACTTGATCAGCTCCCCAAAGTGTTGGACTACCATGAATCTAATCATATGAAAGTCAAAACTGACTCTCACCTATGGGTCTGTTGTTGAACTTTCTAGCATTAGAATTCCAAAATCCCAATCTAATATTGGAAATGAACCACCATGTTTCCACTGCACCACTCTATTCATAACCATCCAAATTTCATACTCTATTTGCATCCTTCTATCCTCGATCTCCAAGATGGAATATCTGTAAAGGTTAAATCTACCTCCATGGATAGTGGCCTACATAGGCATCCAAGTGAGCTCTACAATATTACTACCATACTTGATCCTGAATATTGGAAAAAGAAATCTATCCTGATCACTGACCATCATTATGGGCTTCTCATTAACTCTAATCATGCCCACAAGAGATAGCTCCATTCCCCATACCACACTATAATTAACCGAGCTAAAACAATTGAGTCCAAGAATGATCCCAAGGTCCCAATTGAACATGAGAACTACATAGTACCTACTACATTCCTCGCTACACTTCATAGTGTCAAAACAAGGAGCCTCCTAAAGTCTCCCAATCTACAATCCATGAAAACATTCTATCCATCCCTCATAAGGTATCTCACTGAGGAAACTAATCCACTGATCCACCACGATAGATTCTTGAAAGCGATGGTTGGATCTCTCTCCTATGCTAGTTGCTAAATTGTTGAACCAAGCAATTCCTAGATCCCATTATGGATGTTTCGTCCCTCCAATCATCATTGTCATCTGAAACAATCTATCACTGTGATGAATGTTGGGATCCCACCACCTAATTGGAAGTCCACCACTTATAATGCTACTTGGAATCTCTATGAACCTCTCCAACAAAATATGAAGCTCCTCTTGTGCAATATTCACACTAGTCCCATGGCTCACATCAATGTCACATGTCCCATCCAACTGAATAAAGTGGAACTCCCATGCCATGCTATGTTTTGATATATCCAATACACTACTGGTGTAAGTTGAACGTATATTCTAGTGTCACTCCATAACTGTCATATAACTATTCACCCAATACATGGATGCATATGCTCCCATATTGGTTCATTCATAAGGCATGTGCTCAACCACCTCCTCCATGGTTGAGCCGTGGCTGAGCCTCTTTTTAATATAGGTGGTTTATGATCCTCAGAAAGCAAAACAAGTGCTTGGACAAAATCCTTTGTTTTGAATCCTCTCCTCAAGCACCTGCAAATTTGAATGCTCCCCATGCTTAACCCTCACATGAGGCTCCTCCATCAACTCATGAATTCAACCATCCATGTACAATTGACTATATGAAGTGTAGGAGGAAGGATGGGATCCACCCAAATCCTTACAAAGTTGCTCAGCCTCCAATGCCTTGTCTTCAACAAATTTAAGGGAAAGATCCTTGTCCATAAATAGTTGTAGGTAATCTGATTTCATCCTTTCCAATTCCTTTTTAATGATGTGTAGTTGAGTACTAGTGACCCCTTCAACAAATCCTTTATTTCTCTACTCGCATCGAGTCTTCCACACAATGCATTCAATGAACTTCTGTGCACTATCAGTCGTTGTCAATACTTGTAACATTTTCTCCTTGTCGATACTTGTAACATTTTCTCCTCTATGACTAAATGTTTGTTCTCTAAGTCATGGAATGTCACCCTATCAACATTGTGTATGATGCCACCTAAGGGATCATCCAACGCACATGGATCATGTAAGCTCTCATTTATCGCTTCATCCCTTTAATTGTCTTCCTCTAACTCAACATCCTTATCGTGGCTAGCTAAAGGCTCAACTTCTGCATCTTCTTCCCTTGGAATAAATGAGATTCCTCTTGGTTTTCTTGCTTGGGATACCAATAATTCTACTTTCATAACTCCATGTAACCACTCATTGTCTGGTTCACATATTTTAATTGTTGATATAAAAAAATCAGAATGTTTGTGGCATGAATCCACAACACATAATTCAACTTTAATAGTCAAATAAACATTAGAAGATTCTACCATTTTGTTTATGTTTCTGAATTACATCGTGTGGAAGTCTAGAATACCCAACATTTTAGGTGGACACTCCACCCATCTTCAGGGGTAGATAGAATCTAAAAAATACTAAGGAAAATAGTATCTACGCATTTAATAAATAGCTTCATTAAAATTAGTCGTTAGGGTTGATAATGTTGAAAAAACCATGAAACGAGGTTAATAGTGAAAATTAAAATTTAAAATCAGTCTAAAGTAGAAGAAATACTAAAATGAATATTTAATTAAAAAAGGGGTAAGGAAAGGTTAAGACATAAGAAAAAGATTGGGGAAGAATTGGTTGAAATTTTTTTTTAAAAAGAAATTAAGGGTTAAAAACTAGATTTAAAATTTAAAATTAATATTAGGCAAGCAGGTTAGAGAATAAAGATAACATAAAAAGATTGATTAATTTATTAATTAATCAAAAGGTAAAAAGGTAAGGAGTAAGGTCATAAGATAAAAAGCTAAAGCAATTGTAACGTAGGGATTAAAAATAATTAAGAGGGGGAATAATAATAATAATAAATTAAATTGGATTAAATGTGAGTTATGGTAGAGAGGTCAATTAAGGTGATGGTGACACAATTTAGGGTAGGGAGAGAAGTACAAGAGTAAGTTCAAGTTGAAAGAAACAAATAAGAGAGAGGTGAAAAATAATATCGCGGAATAGTTGAGAAAAATGAAGAGTCGTTTGTTTAGATGGTGGATCAATGGTTTCCAAGTGTCACTCAGCTTGTAACCATCTTTGTGATTGAAATTGAAGGGGTTCTTTTCAATTTCAATGGCTTCTCTTATTAAGCGTGAGGGATAGTGAGCAATGGGAGCTAGGATTTTAGTTTTATCAAAGAAAATGAGGTGATAAAACTGGCAGGACCATTCAAGCCCATGTCAAGGAACATATTGTTGACACTAATCATAATTGTGTAACCAAATATGTCATATATGAACATTCCTTCAAATTCAATCACGTCTTTTTCTTTAATAAAACTGAAATCCTAGCTCCCACTTCTCACTATCCCTCACACCTGGTAAAAGAAGCCCTTGAAATCGAAAAGAACCCCTTCAATTTCAATTGCAAAGATGGTTACAAAATGAGTCACACTTGGAAACCACTAATCCACCATATAAACAAATGACTCTTCACTTTTCTTGACTATTCCCCGACCTTGTTTTTCACTTCTCACTTATTTATTTATTTCAACTTTACTTTACTCTTCTACTTCTCTCCCTAACCTAAAATGTGTCACGATCACTTTAATTGACCTCTCTACCATAACTCACATTTAATCCATCTTAATTTATTATTATTATTATTATTTTCTCACTTAATTATTTTTAATCTCTAAGTTGAAATTACTTTAACTTTTTATCCAATCACCTTACTTCTTATATTTTCATTAATTAATAAATTAATTCATTTTTTTTTCAAAAAGAAAAAACCTGCCCTTGTTATTCATATTGAATCAAAAGAAATTAATACATACATCATTCATATGTGTCCTTTTACATGACTGCCCACCCAAGGTTCCTGTCAGGAGGAAAGGCACATAATATCAATGAGAAACCCATCAGAATACTGTCTCTTCATGTGAAGAGGACTGTCTGTTCATTCACATCTATCGAGAGCCAATAAGACTCTGAACTGCGTTCTAAAGAGAAGCACTTTCAAGAGAGCAACAGCTGCATGTATAGGGAGAAACCCTACAGACCTGAAAAGTACATGCAAGTGTCTAATGGACCACAGAAAGAAGAATGACCTCAATAACATGCTCAAAAGAGATGAATATAATCAGAAAAAACCAAGAGGTTCTCATCAAATTCCATAAAGCAGCCTTTTCCTTGGGGCAATGAAAGTGCCTTTTTAGAAAGTCGGTCAGCAATCTTGTTGTGCTCTCAATAAATGTGAGAGAAAGATAGGTCCTGGAAGCTAGAGGCTAGCTTTTTAGTCTCCCTACACCAATGAACAAGTTCAGGTGGGGAGAGAGCAGTCGATCCCTTTGCCCAGTTGATGATTATCTGAGAATCACCATAAACATGGGCAAGAGGGATCCCCATCATATGGGATAAGTGCAAGAGTGCCCAGAGACTAAGAAACTCTGCCTTGGTATTAGTGCCTTGACCAACTCCTAATGAGAATTCTAGGAAGTGGGAGTCATTGAGATAAATGCACAGGCCAGCACCAGCAATCCTGTTCTTGGATGCACCATCCATAAAGCCATAGGGAAAGATCTTAACAGGAGGAAACCCAATATTTCTGCTATGAATTTTCTTGGATACAGTCCCAAGGACTAGTGGATGAACAGTTAGCAGGATTTGATGTATAATGCTGTGAATATCCCTTAATTTTCCTTCGAAGACTGCCAAGTTACGTGCTTTCCAGACCACCCACATCATATTGAACAGCAGCAAGAAGGTGGGTGAGTTCTTTGGTGTGGTGCCAACCCGGCCATAGACCATATCTGCAAATGTAATGTCTGTGATACGAGCCTTGATGTGGAAATAGTCAATAAAGAAGCCAGAAACAGATTTCCATATCCTGCAGAATGAGAACAAATGATCAACCGATTCCTCATTAGAGCAGCAAAGGGGACAGATACCAGGGCCCGAGAGCCCTCTTCTCTGAAGGTTATCCCATGTGAGGATTCTGTTATGGAGGGAAAGCCATATAAAGCAGGATATCTTGAGCGGAAGGGCCTTGTGCCAAACAGGAGGACATACATCCATAGAATCCAGATCCAATGTAGAATGAAAGATACAATTATATGCCTCCTTAGCTGATAAAGAGTCACTGTTTTTATCAAATGTCCAAACCAGTTTATCTGAGAAATCAGTTAATCGAACTCCAGCAGTAGATAGATCCTGAATAAAATCATTCCAAATCGATGCATAGGAGCCACCAAGATCAAGGTCAGTGGCCGAGTACCAATAATGCTGATCAGTAGAGCATGGATTATGTGCTTGAGACAGTGTGCAAATATTATAATCAGCTAGATACGATCTCAATGCATCCGGGAAAGTGAATGATGCTCCCATGCCCACAATCGGGTCAATTCCCAAATAGATACACTCACCATTACCAACCTGCCACAACAGATATAGACCCATCCAGGGTAAAACTTGTAGGAAGCCACGCCAGAACAATGAAACATTGTGTGAACAAAAAGATTTGGACCTGAGCCAATCCACAACTGTTCTACCTTTTAAATATTTGGCCTGAAGTACCTGGAACCAGATACCTTTAGAATGGAGAGCTTTCCAAAACACATTCAGCCGCAGTGCTTGATTGAAACAGGTGAGATTTTTGATGCCCCAGCCCCCATGTGATTTTGGCCGAGAGAGATCGTTCCAGTTAGATAAATGGAACTTGAAAGTAGAATCAGTCGAGCCCCATAGAAAGTTAAACATAGAGCTTCTGAGCTTCTGGAGGATGGAGCAGGGAAGGGGAGCTAATCCCATCCAATATACAGGTATGCTAGCAAGAACTGCATTAACAAGCACAAGTCTCCCACCGAGTGACAAGTATCTATATGCCCAATGATTGATCTTCTTTTCAAATTTGTGCAATAACCAGTACCAGTCAGCAACTCTGTAATTCAGGGGCTTCAATTGGTATCCCAAGTAAGTAATACCTGTCTGAAGAGGGTGCAATTTATAGGGCAGGGCAGCCCTAAAATCATTGATACATGCATCATCAAAATTGTGATAAAGCAAGCATGATTTATCAGCGTTAATTCTCATGCCAGATGCTTTGCAAAAAGTGTCAAGAAGGGCCTCGAATGCCAACCATTCCCAGATGGAGCCTGAACCCATGAGAATGACATCGTCCATGAAGAGGAGGTGTGAGAGGGTAAGGGAAGGAGAGAACTTAATGCCCCTGATGAGACCATTGTTCCTAGCATCCTTAATCAGGAGACTGAGCCCCTCTATGACCAGGATGAACAGCAGCGGGGATAAAGGACAACCCTGTCTAATACCATGAGTGGCCGGGAAGAAGCTGGAGGGAGTCCCATTGACCAGTACAGCAAAGTTAACAGTAGAAATACAGCTCATGATCCAGTTGATAGTGATAAGGGGGACACCAATCTGGATCAAGATAAGCCTGATATATGTCCAGTCAACACGATCAAATGCCTTGGTGAGATCCAATTTTAGAACAAAAGCATAGGAGTTCTTGATTTTAACTGAGTGAAGTACTTCCTGTATAATGCCTATTGGCTCAGTGATTTGTCGGTCTTTAAGAAAGCCAAACTGCTCTTGGGAGATTCCCAAATCCAGAAAGCGTTTCAGCCGGCTGGCAATGACTTTAGCGATGAGTTTATAAAGCAGATTACAAAAAGAGATGGGCCTAAAATCAACAAAAGTACAGGGCTTGTCCTTCTTAGGGATGAGAGTAATAAATGTGGAATTCAGTGATGAGGGAATGTGCCCAGAAATTCTGGTAGAATCCACCATCTGAACAAGTATGGGACCAAGGAGATCAAAGAAGTGTAAGAAGAATTCCACCGGCCACCCATCTGGGCCCGGACTACGATCTTTTTTGAAGGACTTGAGAGAATGCTCAATCTCATCTAATGTTACCTGGGAAGTAAGACTAGAGGAGAGATCAGGATGAATCATTCTGGGAAAGAGAGAGATCACTTTGAGTTGGTGATCCAGGTAGGTGAGACCCTCATCCTGAAATATCTTCTCGAAGAAAGATTTACCAAGATCCTTTAAAGGTCCCTCTTCCTCAATAACATTACCCTCATCATCTTCCAGAGACCAGATCATGTTTTGGGTCCTTCTGCCAGAAGCAATCATATGGAAAAATTTAGTGTTAGAGTCCCCTAATAGAACCCACTTCAGTCTGCTCTTAAGTTTCCATGTGACATGAAAGTGGTCCAGAATACTTAATCTTTCTGCATTAAGGCGAGAAAGGAGGGCCATCTGATCTTTAGTGAGAATGCCCATGGAGAGGATAGACTCAATGTCACGGTCTAAGAGAAGGGATGCCTGGACAAGACTGGCAGATTTATCCTTGATCCAAGACTTGGTGTCAGATTTGAGGTTCCTAAGAATAAAGCAGAGATCCTCAATACAAGATGAATGGTTCAAATTTGAATAGTGAGACCACCAATGATGAAACCAGTCAATAAAAGCAATATTGTCCAACCACGATCTATTGAACTTAAAAGGGTAGTTGAAGGGACCCTTTGGATGATTCCAATCGAAGAGAATGGGAAAATGGTCAGAAATGAGTGTGCGGTGAGTCCATGCCTGTAGGTTCCAAGATAGGGCAGAAGGTAATTAGAGATAAGATATCTGTCAAGACGTTTACAGATACCATCCTCGCCAGATCGGCCATTGCGCCAAGATGGGCCAATCGAGGGGGGTGCAACATCAACGAGACCAACAGAACTGAAAAGAGCATGAAAATGATCAGAATGAGGATCCAGAGAGGCCCTACTACCCCAGATATCCGAGGGGTGTAGGGTGAGGTTGAGATCTCTAGCCAATACAAGGTGTGGGAGATTAAGAAGACCACCACTAAGAGCATTGTCCCAGAAGGTGATTCTATCCTTATAGGGGCCGTAGACATTCAGAACATGTATAGGAATGGCAAGGCCATGGATGTGTGCATGGAGTAAAATGCCCGCATAGGTATGGAAAGCTTTACATTTGACAGTAAGAGGGTTCCAGGCTGATAGGAGCCCCCCCGAAAGTCCCCTGGCACTAATAGCACAGTATTCCCATGAAGGTAAGAATTTCGACAAAGATATGAGGGCCGGAAGATCACTGCACATAGTTTCCTATAGGAGAATGAGGTCCGGATGAAGGGTTTTGATAAGAGAGCGGAGACCAAGAGATTTGGGCCTGCCTCCAAGGCCGTGAATGTTAAGGGAGAGAATGATCATTAAGACAAGTCGAGTGGGGGGGAACTCGCTCTAAGACCCCGAGAAGGATGACCATTGTTGGCTTCCGATAATCGAACAGAAAGTGGAATATACGGAGGGGAGGCCGGAGTGAGAGTACGTGGCTCCCTCTTCCCCTTAGGTTTCCTGATAGTAACATTGGAAAATCGAATGGAGTTGATCGGGATGGTGGAGGAGGATAGGGGAGTAGAAGCTGTGAAGATGGAGAGGGTTTTTTTAAGGGCTGGATCGGAAAAAGATGGAGAGGAGGTAGGGCTGGAGAGTGATAGGTCAGTGGGGGGAAGTGGGTCCACAGGTAAAGAAGTTGACGGGGGTGGACCCAGCAAAGGGGAGATGGCAGGGGAAGGGGCCACAGGAGGTGGACGAGCAGGGAGGGGGCGAAATCCTCCAGCGAGTCAAGGGCCAGAGAGCACGGAGGGTGACAGTCAATCGGGGTGATAGGGGAAGAAGATGATGTATCAGGATTGAGTAGAGGAGTGTCTAGAGAAGTGGGTTCCAGAACAGAGACCACCGGAGACGGAGGGTCAATGACCTTTTTATGCAACAAAATCAAGCTGTCAACTGCTTCAAAAAAAGATTCAGGAACCATTTCTACAGGGGGAGAGGAGTCATAAACAGTACCTGAAGGAGAGTGACAAGAAGGCTGATGTCGATGAACAGGAGAGAACGACCTGTAATTGCTGGAGTCCGATATATCATCACCGGTGATCCTATGAGAGCAAGAGTGACGGAGGTGACCAACAGAGAGACAGATGTTACAGCGGAACGGCACGTAGAGATAATCAAGTCGCTGAATCAGCAATCTCTCGCCGCACAAGAGTTCAACCTCCGCAGGCAAGCCCCGAGAGATATCCATCTCCACCAATATCCGGGCAATCCTTTTGGCATAAACTTGCAGAAAGTCATCCTCAACTGAGACAAAACGACCAATGGTGTTTCCAATTCCTTCCAGGATGGGTTTGCTCCACAATGGAAAAGGAAGCTGTGGCAAAAGGACCCAAAGGTGGCGCCTGTTGATATTTTCTTTGCATGGGTCAAATTTAGTATGCCAGCGGCTGAGTACCAACGACCCTTTCCCAACACGCCACATCTGGTCCAATACCCTGGTACAGTGATCAGGGTCGAGAAATACGAAGACGATCGATCCTCTGGAGAGGAGGCTGATAGTCGGAATATAGTTGAATAATGGTTTCCAATGCTCATTTTCCCAAGAAACCCAAGAAAGCTTGTCCATCTTGCAGTACTCCAGATGCCCTATCAGTGCCCGGGAGCAAAGGGTAGTGACCCGGTCAAGAAAGATATCATGACCCAACACATAACGATATTTTTCAGCAGATGCCTTGATGCATTTAGATTTGCACTTTTGACGGTGTCGCTTCGAAACCCCAGGGTCCGCCATACCAATAAAACCTCAAGCAGGACCAGCAAGATGAGCCCAAAATATCACCCAGAAGGAATACTCATACCAAATGCCGCTCAACCATATATAAAAAATGATACCACGGCTAAAATACCAGAGTCAGGAAAAGTCAATGCCCAAGGAGGGTTATGTAAAAGTCACATGCAAAACACACACAGAGGTACAGAAGGTTCGAGCACAATGATGGAGGGAAAATCACGAGAAAAAAAACCCCATCAGTAAACACCCAAGAAGCAAATGTCAACGGCCGACACAATAAAAAGAAGGATACGTAGGTGATGACCGAGGCAGAAAAGAGCACCAGACAAAAGAACAAGTGGAGAGTCACAAAGTCAACCCAGTACCCTAAAAAATGGAGCAGCGAGGCCATGCAGGGGTGATGAGGAGGACGTCAAAATAATAACATCCATATGGAGCCGCAGCAGAGCGATGCACTTCCCACTTTTTAGATAATGCTTGGTTGGTACTAGTCCCCCAATGAATGGGAGGGACTCCAAGCCAGGCCGCAAGACTCCATAGCCTCAAACCATTGCAGAAACCCCAACAGGAAGAAGTACAGAAGAGTAAACCCTACAGGATAATGACCGAACAAGTAAAGAAAGCCGAGAATCCCTGGATACTTCCACTCCAGAAAGAAAGGACCAACAGTAGCAGGGGTTAGTAAAAGCCGCGGATGAAAAATCTCATCAATGGATGAGAAGGCCCAGAGGCACTGCAGTGCAGGGAGCGCCATGACACAAAGGGGAAGGAGGGAGGAATAGCAGAGCAGAATAGGAAGAGAAAGAAACCCTCTCCATCGTCAGGCCCTCCAACCGCAGCTGATCCAAAACCCCCAACTTAGAAACCTCCGAGAGGACTCTCCACATGATCTAAAGGTCGCAGAATTAGTGCCTTGAAGGCCTATCCAAAGGAAGCACAAGAGGGGAAAGCAGATACGCTAGACTTAAAAAGGCAAAACAGAAATGCCATAATCAGCTCATACCAATGAGCTAGAGGGTAATGATGTAACCAGCTTAATAAAAGCCTAATTAATTCTTTTTTTTTAATCTGTATTCTCTAACCCGCTTGTCTAACATTAACTTTAAATTCCAAATCTATTTTTTCACCTTCAAATTCTTTTTAATAAAAAATTTCAAACCCATTCTTCACCCATCTTATTAGTCGTGCCCTGCTCTGGTTATTATATCTTCGTCACCAATCTTATTATTATATCTTAACTTTTCCTTACCCCATTTTTAATTAAATATTCATTTTAGTATTTCTTCTACTTTAGTTTTTAATTAAATATTTATTTTAGTATTTCTTCTACTTTAGACTAGATTTTAAATTTTAATTTTCGCTATTAACCCTTTTTTTAACAACTCTTTTATTATTATTTTTTCTTTTTTAGTTAATTAACTTATTTTGTTAAGAAAAAAAATATGGTTATCCACTCCTTTTACTTTTAAAATTTAGTTATTTATGTATTTTATTTATTTAACTATTCGAAACATTTTCCTTATTTTTATGATTTTTTTAACATTCTCAAATTTAGTTATTTATGTATTTTATTTATTTAATTATTTGAAACATTTTTTTATTTTTATGATTTTTTTCAACATTCTCAACCTTAATGGCTAATTTATATGAAGTTATTTATTCAATGTTTGGATACACTTTTTCTTAGTACTTTTTAGATTCGATCAACCCCTAAAGATCAATGGAGTGTCCACTTGAAACATTGGGTATTCTAAACTTGCACACGGTGCAATCTAGAAACATTAACACAATGAATAATCACTGTGGAAACCTACATTCTCATATTCTACAATACCAATATCCTCATGAAATGGAAGCTATATCATGATGTTGTAAGTGAATATGACAGTTGGAAAAATCAAAATTGTTGTCATACCTTGGTATTGTGTTTAGATCCTCCTCGCGTGGTTGATTCATGATGGCATGCTCTTCTCCTTTGCAATCAACCTAAATATTCAATGGTGTAACATGTGATCCTTATTGATCTAAATTATCACCTTCCATAAGAGGGTTTGTGAATATGGTCTCAATTTTGTTGGGTATCCCACATGATGGCTGACTTTTTCTTTCCTCATGTTCATTCGAAGGAGGAAAAATAACAATCGATTTACTGCATTTTGGGCCAATATTATTATATGAACCTTTGATTGCTCTATTTGTAAAGACACCTAACATCCTCTCCAAAATTCGTGATGTAGAGCATTCTGGTAGCAAGGATTTACACTGCTGCAAGTTATGCTCAAAATCTTGTTGTGTCTTATCAAAGTGCTTCAATGACTTTTCATGGCCTTCATTAACCTTTCCCACCCAAGCTTCTCTTCCTTAATGGACGTGGTAGAGGAAGGAAAATGGGTAACATTCTTCCATATACAAAACGATCCATGGATGAATTTTCTTCTTCTACAGTTGTTGCACTTCTCTTTTTGAAAGCCATATCTTCAAATTTTCTTCAAAAATCCTCTTTAGTTCCCACAGTTGTCAAGGAACATGCTTTTATACAACTGTAATATCCCCATTTAAAAACTAGGAATATTAACTCCAATTTTCCAACAGGGAATACAATGATTTTCAACTCTATCCCAAACAATGGCTTATGAAGGATTGAGATGATCTAGTTCATCAACAGAATAATATATGTATAATTTAATATCTGTATTATGATATGCAACACATAAAATATACTTTGAATTGTTGCAATATGCCCAAGTAGACCTGATATAAAATGTTTAGCAACTGGTTATTAAATCCGGTTTAGAACTTTCTTCAGAAAAATTGTACCAACCTTTTAATAATCAGTTGTGAAGCATGGGAAGCACTATTAACATTACCACATTTAGATTTATATATTTTATATTTAACCATACATAAGAAGCTCCACAAACACCAATTCGAATCCAAGAAGACGGGATCAAATTTCAATACAGAAAGGGTCTTGATTTCCAACTCTTTCCAAACACCCCTTAAGCAACTTGAATTCACCCAAACAATCCCAAACTAACTCAAACGCACCAAAACAAATATAATTCATTCACTAACATCCTTTAGGATGCTTTAATGATAGTTTAATACACATTGCATTAATATTGCATAACCATACTATCAAATTTGCACATTTGTCTACCAAAAACTTACACATTGAACATAATATGGAGAAATGCACTGTAAATATTTATTATGAATGTATGGAAATAGTAATAATACTAATTACAATAGTATATGTCTCTCACAGCACCTCAAAACCCAAAAATACACACATAAAAATGTGTTGGTGTGCTCTTTACAGTGGAAACCCATGGATTTGGTAAAATCGTTGCAACTTAGTCATATATAAACATCTTAAGTGCAAAAAAAAATTGTTTCCCTTTGGAAACGATGCTCTAGATGCAATGGAATAGGTCTCACAACCAGCAAATGTACAAAAATATCAGAACCAGAAGTTCATTCTCAGGCCCTCTACACCAATTCAAATTCTATATCAATATAGAGCAACTCCAAATGATAGATTTGCCTCCCAAATTACACCCTCTATAGGATATGAGTGATACAACCCAAGAGTGATATATATATATATATATATATATATATATATGCAAGAGAAATAGGATCCACCAGTGCACATGTAAACACTAAAATCAATAGCAAACTAACACACAACAACCGAAAACACTATTGAGTCTTTATATCTACAATTAAACTCACCACATACTTTGCATCAATGAATCCCAAATGAAGAGATTTGGATGGTCTCTCCTCTCACACCAACTAGGGTGCAATATTTCACCATAGAATCCATTCACAAATTCAAGGAGTCATCTCCCAAGCTTGAAAGCCTCAATATCTCTCCAATTCGGAAATAATTTTGTTAAAATATCCTGAATGGTTTCCCTCGCCCTTCATTTATAATTATCCATTCAACCTTCTAGAGTCTTCTCTCTCAAAAATTTCAATAAAATATTAATAAATATTATTTTCATGAGAGAATGATTCGTTGGGTCATCTTAACTTCCTTTCTATTGTTATTTTTTCCCTCATTAATAATTTTTCTTCCTTGGAATTCGAATTAGTATATGCCTTCCTTGTTTGGTGAGAGTTACATCTCCCCTTTGGGCCCACTCTTCCCCTCATGCTCCTTCCTTGGACTATTCTTAGCAAATGCTCCATCATGAGATTATTTTGGGGGTTACACCTTGATTTGAGGAGATTCTTCCTCATTTGTTGGATGTTACAACCCAATTTGACTCCTTCCTCCACTAATACACCCCTCCTGGATATTTTTAGGTAGTGATGAGTTACACTCTCAAGATGCCTTCATTATGAACTTGATTCCATGTGTCACCTCTTCCCAATCCCACAATTTATTCTCTAATGTGCCCTCCTTGTTCAATTTGTCTAATGTCACCTTATTCATAAATATTGGACACTATACTTTACAATTTTATGAGCCACATCACCCCCTTAACAATTTCTCATGAACCCTACAAGGTGACTAAGCCATGGAATTCCAATTTTAATTATTTTTCTCTCGAATGATTAAAAATCAAAATTTGGGGACATTACATATGGTTTAGTGCATTCATTAGATATGAGTGCACCTGACATGAATATAACACTATTCTCATGCTCCAGATACACCCTGGTGCATTCATATATGGATGGTGCATCATAATGGAATTCCATTGAAAATATACATTAAAAACTAAGTACCAATTAGCAAGGAAAGTTGAATTTAATGCATGGAGTTAATTAGTGCATCAATGCTTAAGCTTATTTAGAACACACCGTAATTTTATTAACATATTTTTCCATCCAGAGGCATGTATTTGTGGCTGGAAGCAGTGTGTTATGTATGTTTTTGCACAGGTGCATCAAGTTATTTGAAACACATCGGTTAGTGTTGCTGGTGGAAATAAAAAAATTATTTTTTCTGCATTGAATGAGGATTTTCGATGTTGGTACATTGTGTTTTTGTTTGCACCTTGCATCTATATAAAGTGTGCACCTGTACATTTGGTATTTATAAACACATCGTATAAAACCTCTGTTAAATCCTCATCCTGCTTACCGCTGCTAACAACCTCTACTATAAACAAATATTTGGACTCTATTTAGGGGAGCTTCAACAAAAACTTCCATTAGAAGGTGTTTTCCTTATAGTGGTTCCTCCCATGGTGACTACAAGTACGAAGTGCTTATGGCACATTAGGTAAATGTGTAATCATCTACCTCTACTCCCTCGAAAGGATGGGAATCTCTATAAGGGTACTTGCAACTTGGTTGATTAAGGCATGAGATGTTATTGTATATACCTCCTTGGCACCTTTATTGACCAGTCTTGTTTCCCTTCAAACCCAAAGTTAATTTATGGAAGTCCCTTGATCATCTCTTCACTGTAGTGATATTCTTGAAAGTAATTACCTTCAAGTTCCACTCTTTGGGAGAGTAGGTTTGCTTGTTGCTACATTTAGTTTTTCATAAGGGTGTGATCTTTGTTGTTTGTAACTAGTTTGGCCATAGGTTGAGTCATTTGATATTATATCAATCATCATGCTTGATCAACTTATTGGTCATTCAAGGTGATTGCATGGGGCCTCACCCAAATTATAGGGCACACCGACTAGATGTAGGAAAACCAATCCTCCAAATGATTATGAAATAACCATAGAGTTAGGTTCTCATGTGCATTATTCCCCACATACACACACTCCATTGTTGGAACATTTTTTATCCATTGGAGATGGAGGTTATCAATGAGAAACAACCCTTTCACTTTAATGCTCAATTGGAATATATTAACAATATTGTATTGGTTCAAGTAGAGAGTCCTCATTCCATAGATACTTGGGTTCGGGAGAATCATTTGTTAATAATGTATGGAACAGGAAATCCATCTATCCGTAAAGGTTCATTCCCTTCTATCTTCGGTTCGGAAAGGGAAAACACATGTAGTTCTCCCACAATTCCTATGAATACCACCAACATCATGGTATTTTTAGCCCGTGCTGCAAGTGTTCCTTTATGGGGAATGCCTCATGAACCATCTAACTCATTTTCTTCTACTTCATCATTCTTTTCTTCCCTGAAAATATACATTTCAATGATTATGCCTAGTACTCCTTGTTCGGGTACATAGGGTACTCCCAAAAGACTGAACACCTTCAGCAACCGCTTCACACAAATAGATCACAGATCAACACACCGATGTTTGTCACGTGGTTAAAACCCTCGAGAGGGAAACAATCCACGGCCCCAGTCAAATAGCTACTTGGAGGAATTTATTATGCAAAAGAAAGAAAGTTACATATGAGCTTCTCATAATTGATCAACTAGCCAAGGACCCTCTATGCTCTTTAAATAGAGATCATAGACCAATCGAGTGTTAAGCCACGGATCAATGGTAGGTATGATCTAAGAGAAGTTGAATCGTCGGATCACTCCACGTCTAGAACATATCGTGACCGTCGGATTAGAATATTTACAAATGCATACTAATGCATACTAAAGAAACACACTTTTACCTAATGGATATATTACACAAGTTGATCTTAACTAACTCCTAAGTGTCTAAATATCCTAACATCCCCCCTTAAGAACAACTTGGGATAGGATTGAAGGATTTACAAAAGTGACACTACTAGGAGAAGGAAGGAGGCATTAGAGCCTATCCCCCCTTAAGGACACATTCCTGAACTCCTAACATAGACCGAAGTTTAGAAAACTTTGCTTCTGTAAGAGACTTGGTGAAGATGTCTGCAACTTGATCATCTGTAGGGCAATAGAGCACTTCAATAACACGATCATGAACAAGATTTCTGATGAAGTGCATGTGTATCTCAATGTGTTTGTTGTGCTGATGTAGAACTGGATCTTTAGCAAGCTTGATGGCACTTTGATTGTCACACCAAAGTGTAGTATGCTGCTGCTGCTCAAATCCAAACTTTGAAAGGATCTGTCGAATCCATAAAGCTTCCTGACTAGCATTAACTACAGTTCGATATTCTGCTTCTGCTGAAGAAAGATCAAGTGCTTGTTGTTTCTTACAAGCCCAAGTGATAGGTCCAGATTCCAGACTGAAAACATAACCTGTAGTAGACTTCTGATCATCAGGATCGTGGGCCCAATCGGAATCAGTGAAACCAACCAACAAAGGTTTCCCCCCTATACTGTAATAAATCCCAAACTGAATTGTACCTCGAATATATCAAAGTATTCTTTTTGTTGCTTTCCAGTGACTTTCATGAGGAGTTTGCATATAGTGGGCAACACGACCAACGGCAAAGGAAAGGTCAGGACGGGAATGAGTCAAGTATAAAAGACTACCAACAAGCTGACGATACAAGGTGGCATCTACTTCAGGGGAAGTACAAGTGGCAGAAAGTTTGACTCTAGACTGGAAGGGAGAAGGGGTTGGTTTACAATCTTCCATGTGGAAGTGACGAAGAAGGTCACAAGCATACTTGGACTGGGAAAGAAAGATTCCTTATTTGGTTTGCAAGACTTGGAGACCAAGAAAATAATGCAAATGTCCTGAGTCTGACATTTCAAAATTTTGCTTAAGACTGGATTTCACATGGGTTATAAGTTTAGGGTCACTACCAGTAAGGATAAGATCATCAACATAAAGAACAAGTATGATGAGATGGTTTCCTACTTTCTTGGTATAGGCATTGGGGTCAGAATGGCATCCAGAAAAACCAGTGTCAAGGAGAAAGCTATCCATTTTGGCATACCAGGCTCTAGGAGCTTGCTTAAGGCCATATAAGGACTTCTTAAGGAGACAAACAAGGCTAGAGTTATCGTGAACATATCCAGGAGGTTGTTCCATGTAAATTTCCTCATGTAAATCACCATGTAAGAAGGCAGACTTGACATCCATTTGATGGACTTCCCAGTTATGTAAGGCTGCAAGGGAAAGAACAAGGCGGATGGAGTTCATTTTTGCTACAGGGGCAAAGGTTTCATTGTAGTCAATCCCTTCAACTTGGGAAAAACCTTTGGCAACTAACCTTGCCTTAAGTCTTTCAACACTTCCATCTAATGCATACTTAGTTCTGTAGACCCATTTACATCTGAAAAATTTTCTTCCTTTTGGAAGAGGAACAAGATCCCAAGTATCGTTCACCATTAAGGAACGTTATTCTTCATCCATAGCTGCATCCCAATCTGGATTTCCTGAAGCTTCTGCAAAAGTTTATGGATCATGATTCTCAAAAACTTGAGCCAAAAGAGAAGAGGCTCGCTAAAACTGAGAACGTGTTCGATGTTGATCTCTAGGATCACCGGCAAGATCACCAGCTGCTTCACATGTTGAACGGACCCATCGAGGAAGTATTGGTGCTGGTGCAATTGGAGGAACATGAGCAAGCGGAGGTGGATTTTCATCCTCACTATCATCATCAGAAACTGGAGTTGGAAACCTGTCAAGGAAGCTGGAAGAAGAAGAAGAAGGCACAATCACTGAATCAAGCTCGCAGGCCAAAGATGGCACACCCGCCAAGTTAGGCTCGCAGGCCAAGAGATTTTCATCAAATTTAACACCTCTTCTAATGATTATATCATGAGAATGTGGCTAAAGAAGTCTATAACCTTTTACATCTTTAGAATATCCAACAAATATGCACTTTTCACTTTTAGGCTGCAATGCTTTCCATTTTTCATCCGGAATGTGAGCCCATGCTTCACAACCAAACACACGAAAGTGACTTACATCTGGTTTAATGTTACTCCATGCTTCTTCCGGTGTTATACCCTGTAAAACTTTAGTGGGTGTGCGATTAACTATGTAATTTGCACAATTTATGGCCTCAGCCCAATATTGAAGACTTAGTCCCTTAGATTGGATCATACAATTAGCCATTTCTTTTAAATTGCGGTTCTTCCATTCAGCTACACCATTTTGTTGTGGTGTATATGGAACAGTGTGCTATTGTTGGATTCCTTGTTCAGTGCAAAAAGTAGTGAACTCGTTGTTAACATATTCTCCTCCATTGTCAGATCTTAACTTAATAATTTGATGACCAGATTGTTTTTCAACAAGGGCCTTGTAGGCCAAGAACATGTTAAATACTTTGCTCTTAAGTTTTAGGAAGTAAACCCAAATGCATCTGGAGTAGTCATCAATGAAAGTTAAGAAATATTTGAAACCAAAAAAGGATGCAGATGGAAGAGGGCCACAGAAGTCACTATGCACAAGATCCAAGGGAACCGAGGCGTGCCAAGATGCATGTTTGTCAAAACTGTCTCGATGATGTTTTCCGAGTACACAACTGGAACAAACACCATCCTTGCAAGATACCAGCGGAAGACCAGTCACCATATTGTCTTTACATAGTTGTTGCAATGAGCGATAATTTAAGTGACCAAATCGCTCATGCCAAAGTTTGCTCAAGTTATCACTATGAGCAACAAAAACTGAAGGAAAAGGTGATGATCCAAAGTTGTTAAATTTGTACAACCTGGTAATATCATCAACAGTTCTAGTGGCAAGGATATTTTGAGGATTTTTAAAATCCTTGATTACAACTTGGTGAGGTGTAAACGTCACAATTTTACCTTCACCTGAATGAGTAATTTGATAGACTGATAACAAATTGCAAGAAATTTTTGGAACACATAGTACATCACTGAAATGACCATTTTCTACTGGAACTGTTCCAGATCCTACAACACTTAGAGATCTATCATCACCAACAAATATTTGTTTGGTGTTACATTCATGCATAGTAGAAAATATGGCTTTATCCTTAGCCATATGATAAGATGCTCCAGAATCAATGAGCCATTCAATTGAAGTAGAAGAAGAAGATGCAGTATAAGAGTAACCAGAAGCACAAAGTTCATGTCCATGAGAGGTAGATTCTGAAGACAAATCTAGGCTGATGTGGTGCTTCTTCATTGCTGCTTCCAAGGCTGCCATCTTCTTAAAACATTTAGATTCATCATGATTATCTTTCCCACAAAAATTGCAATGACGCTCATTCTTCTTTCCTTTTTGCTTGGATCATTTGTCATTTTTTAAAGGAGGAGTTGACTAAGAGGGTTTGGGACCCTTGTTGTTTGGATTATTATTGCAAAAATTCTATTTCTTGGGAGGCTTGGACTTTTCTTTCTATTGGGATAATAAGGCTTTCCCAGATGTATCTGCATTATTAATTATTCCAAGATGAATAAGCTTATCTTGCTCTCTAATTAAGGAATCACAAAAGGATTCAAGGCTAAGCTCTTGATAGCTAGTTGCAGTCAAGGATTCTTTCATGGAGTAGAATGTAGATACAAAAACAGAATATGCAGGTCCAAGTTTTGAAAGAATATGATAAATACATTGTTTGTCTTCTTTCTTAATCTTGCATTCAGCACATAATAGTCTAAGAGTTTTATACTTAGATAAATAGTCTTGAATGCATAAAAAATCATTTGGATTCAAGGAAATCAACTCATTTTCAAGTTGATGACCCCGAATTTCATTGTGTTTACCAAACACAGATTCTAACTTTTCCCAAGCGAGATTAGGTTCATCAATTCCAGATATGTGGAATCGCAAATCAGTAGAGATTGACATCCCAATCAATCCACGAGCTTCATCACATCGATTTGCCCATTTAATTTTCTTATCATCATCAGTGGGTTCTGTTTATTTCCCTGAGGTTATCCTGAAAAGTCCCCTACTTCGCAGAACATCCTCCATATGAGATTTCCATGAGAAATAGTAAGAACTTGTAAGTATAATATCACAAGGGGTGGCCATACTATAAAATAATGGCTGAAAGAATAGAAACTAACTATCTGGATGCAAAGAGCTCGAAAAAATATGCGGTTTTAAACAAAACAACATTTAAAACTGATTCTAGATGATGAAGTTATGCTTGATCAAAGAAAGTGTTAAAGATGTCCCCAATAGTGACATGGCAGATATTAACTTGACCAACTAAAAAAGAAGCCCCCTCTTCCCAAGATCAACCTTTGACAATCACTTTTACTATAAAGTTGCTTTGAAATGAATCACTTTTGTAGAATAAGTGATGTTCACTTTTACAATAATGTGACTTTTAAATAGTGCGGCAATAAATTAAAAAACTTAAGTGACTCACTTTTATTTTATTTTATTTATGTGAGATGCACTTTTACAATAAAGTAACTTGAAAATAGAAATTGCATGCACTAAAAAGTAGCTTGATAAGACTTGAACTCAAGACTTATCAAGGTGTAAAGCAACTTTGAACCAAGTGAGCTAAATTTAAAAGGTATGTAAAAGTATGGAAAGAGGAAGGGGGCTTTTTTTTTAACTCTTCTCTCGTTTTCCGTGCTTGCTTTCTTTTCCTGCAAATCACAAAAAAAAACGAAAAAAAAAAAAAAACTTTTTCCACACAAAGGGGTTAGATCTTGGTTAACTTACCCGAAAAGTCTATGTTTTCAAGTTTTCTCGTTGTTTCTGATTTGCCGTGATCGCACAAGGTGCACGGCAAAGACCATACGTAGCCGAGAAGACAAGAAAAAAAACTTTCCCTTACTGTTTATGATTCGTCGCGATCGCGCAAGGTGCACGACAAAGAGCATACGCAGTCAGGGAAAACAACAGTCCGAGACTAAAACATAAAATATCTAATAATAAACTGATAAAATATGAGAGATTTTAAAAAAAAAACAAATCCGTCACTGTAACATTATACCTTCAAATTTGTTGAAATGGGTGTTTCTAGAACAAACGGAAATGGTTTTTGGTGAAATGAAAACTATTTTCCAATGGAAACGGTGCTCCGGACGCAATGGAATAGCTCCCACAAGCTAAAAATGCATAGAAAATCTATATCTAGAAACCCTTTCAAAGTTTCGGCAACACCGGTTCCAGATCTAGATCAAAACCGAAAGCGTCTCTTCATAAAAGCTCTGATACCATGTTCAGGTACACAGGGTACTCCCAAAAGATTGAACACCTTCAGCAATCACTTCACACAAATAGATCACATATCAACACACCGATGTTTGTCATGTGGTTAAAACCCTCTAGAGGGAAACAGTCCACGGCCCCAACCAAATAGCTACTTGGAGCAATTTATTATGCAAAGGAAAGAAAGTTACATATGAGCTTCTCATAATCAATCAACTAGCCAAGGGCCCTCTATGTTCTTTAAATAGAGATCATAGACCAATCGGGTGCTAAGCCACGAATCAATGGTAGGTATGATTTAAGAGAAGTTGAACCGTCAGATCACTCTATGTCTAGAACATATCGTGACCGTCGGATTAGAATATTTATAAATGCATACTAATGCATACTAAAGAAACACACTTTTACCTAACGGATATATTACACAAGTTGATCTTAACTAACTCCTAAGTGTCTAAATATCCTAACACTCCTAATCAAACCCCCTTGGTGTTGGGGCTAGTGTTGGGTTTGTAGCTTTTGCTAGTATGCCTCTAGATATTTCCACTCTCCACTCTTCATTCCCTCTTTTTGGGTGGAATTTGTGAGGGGACATTGGTCTTTCTACTAGTGATAGTTTTCCTAGAAGCCATGTTATGCCTCAAATTCCTTTTGATAGTTCAATCTCTCCAAGCATCAATTTATATTTTGTGTACACCTTTTCTAGTACAATTGTACCTTCTACCAAAACCGAACCAATACTAGGATGCAATATTGTGCTTGAGTTTCAAAAAAATACAAGGAGTTTCATGGTTCAGAGTCATGTCTCACAAGGGATTCCATCAAGTCCTTCCCTTTATGCTCAAGATTCCTTTTCCAACACCTAGTTTCCATTTTTGGAAACATTGAATTTTCTAGATCTCTTGTAGTTAACGAATTACCTAGTGTGCCATCGGCCATCATGGTCGACCATACCTACAAAAGTTCCATTAAACATTCCTCAGTTTTATGGAAAACTAGGTGAGTATCCATCGAACCACGTCATGAATTTTCACTTATGGTCTTCATCCAACTCCTTAGTGGATGATAGTATTTGCTTGAGGTTGTTCCAACAAACCTTTATAGGCACTGCAATGAAATGGTGTATTAATTTACCCAAAGCCTCTTGCCATGATTTCTCATCCTTAGCTATGGATTCTTTTACACATTTTTAGTTACTCATCCGCTATGAGACTGAGACTGGACTATTGACATCACTCAATCAAAGTACTTCCACTCATATTTTTATCACATTCATGAGTGGAGACGAAGATTGCACCTCATTCATGTTGAAATCGCTCAGTTTTTAGTTTATTGGTTTGTCAATTCTTTATTGCCACCAATTGCTAAGGACGTTGCTATGTCATATGCACTTATGAAGGATCAATTCATCCTAAAGGTGCAATATCTAGATTTTATATATTCTCAATATGGCACCTCATATAACATCATTCTTCATGCCCCCCATCCTTCGACTGAACAACCCAAACTTACTTGTGGTCTATATGCTAGTGATATTGTTGGTTTTGTTATGAACACTCTAGTGAATCAGTTTGTTGATAAAATGGGATGAATGATTTTCAATTTGGAACCAATTACTAGTCAACATGCAGCTCCATTATCTGTAACCCCTACCCAACCCTCCCAAATCAATAAAGTGCAAACCACACCAATCAACAACAATCATCAACAAAGTGGTAAGAAAAAGAACAATCAAAAGAATAAAACTAATGATGGGAAAAATACCAACCTGACCACAAGTGCTACTACCAAAGAAGGGGAGGAAAATGACACCCTCGCTTTCCCTGCAAAATCTACAACATAGACCATCTCACATACCAATGTTCACACATGGAGGATCATTAGTATATGTCTTAATGGGGCTCAAACTCGAAATTAGTTATCTTAAATAATCCTTTTCCCTAACAAGGTTGGTAGCATCTAATCCCATCCCTCTGCAAGGATGTCATGGGGACGATTCCCATTGTGGTCGTTCTGCTACTATTATATGTAAACACAATGTCCTTTTGCAAACTCATGCTTGAAACTATGATTCTTCAAGAAAAAATACAGTTACACCTGATATACCCGTGTCACAATATGATGGCTCCCTTCACATTAAAAATCCACTAGTCGAATTTCTACCTCACTTTTTGAAGGGGGTACTGAATAATTTTGCTCACAACCCTCATGCAAGAGCAACTCAAACTTATAACATTGTTGAGGACATTACTAACGCTTAAATTTCACACATGCGATATTTTTTATATTCTCATAGAAGGAGTCATCAACATATAACATGCAACCCACCAAATACATCCTCATCAAGACCCAGAAAGAAATGAGAGTCGGAAATTCCAAATAGCATTCAAAACACAAGGACGTGTGGCCAAACATATGTTTATGTGTGCTACTTCCTACATTACCAATTATATGATAGTGCGATACTAGCACAGATTTAACTTCGCTATCCATGTGACTGTCAAAATGATGGGATATCAATTATCCACCATGCATTGAAAGCTCATCATGGGCCCGTCACCTCCAAGGATTCGAATTTGGATCCCCCCATACCTGGTGGCATTAAATAGCCCCATTGGTGTACCAATGGATCTAGTTCATGGAGCCAATGAGTTCACATTTTGATCTAGGTGTTTCTTGGCCACCTCTTGGCCTATAAAAGGAAGCCATGGGCATGAAAATTGTAAGATAAATTTAGAGCAAGGTTATACTTCTATAATTGTGTTGAGTATTCCTCGGTTCTCACCTCCTCCCACCTAAATTTAGCAATATCCAAGCTCCCTTGCCTCATTCCTTCAAGAGGCAAGTGTTTCTCCCATTTGTTGTTCAAGCTATTTAACACTTAGTGTGGAAAAAATAGACCTCCCTAAGGGATATTGTTGGTTTCTCTTTGAATCCCACACCTCCTAGGTGACACTACATGTATTTACTTGACCATTGGGAAATCTAACGTGGTTCTTGCATTGGCTTCTTGTTCTGGTTTGCATCCCCTCTTTCCCTTTGTTTATTTCAAGTTATTTTGTTTTTATTTACTAACAAGAGAATGCATGGTCACTTGGAGGTTATCACATTTGTTTTATGTTACACAATATTGGGCCTTGTCAACAACCTCAAAGGCTTTAACCCAATGTAGGAGAGGTTGCCCACCTTTGTGCATAATTTCCCACAACAATATTTATGGTGACTCCACTTCATTTTTGTCCATTTCTTTTTAACTAGGTTATTATTTGTTATATAGCTAATTTATGGATTATTGTTATTTGCAGGTAAAGAGGTCCATACCCTTCATTCCCAAAATTTGGCCACCTTTCGGCTGTATTAGTTGTTTACACAATCATGTGCATACTGGCATCGCAACCGCGCATTTTTCACACAAATTCCTTCGAGAATCGCATTGGCTGCATAGTTTAACAAGCCCTCATCCGCAAGATAATTTGCTCACTAATTGTGTAGCCTTACAGTGTTGTAATAGCGCTACTGTACTTTATTGTTTGATTTTTCCATGCTATTGTGCCTATGTCTCTGTGTTTTGCACACTATTGTCTCATTTTCTTTGCATTTTATCATTTTTTTAGAATCTTACATCCCCAATGGCTTCTCACTAATGAACTAGAATTAATTAACTTACAATAGTTACATCTTTCTACGGTAAATAACCCACCTAGCCTATAATTAGTAAGTAAAGGGGCCTTCCCTCAAAATCTACCTAGGTAACTAACTTTGAGGCTTTCAATGGGCCTCATTATTGTCACTAGTGTTCAAGAGATTTCTTATTCCTTACTTTACATCTTTTTTCTATAGTAGTGTAAATCCACTTTTGCACACAAGCAAGGACCTAAAGACTCTAATCTCCCAAAGCATTCTCTTCACCCCACATTTATTGTGAGCTTGGTGAATCAGAAAAGGGGGAGAAGTGTGAAATACCTCCATTACACATTTTTAGTTCATTGGCATTTTGTTTTGAAAGAACCATTAGCATCTTTTAGTGTTCAAGTAAAATATCCAATTTCATTTTCTTTGAGCTATTTAGTTAGTTACAACAATCAATTTGCTTATCTCACATGTGTTTGCATCACTAGCACACACTAAGGGACCTAAAATCTCTTCCAATAATAATATGTTTTTCACCTTGCATTACTTGTGATCTTGGTCAATCATAAAGGAGGGGAATTCTGAAATGCATCCCTTACACACCTCAATCAATACTGGACCCTTCAATAAACACTAGTTGTAGTTTCTAACCAACTAAATTCATCCACAGGAGATCACAAAACATTATTTTTGTTTGGTAGGATTGATTTTCCTAGGCATCCAAAAAAACACCCACAAATCTAGTTTCATTAGGATTTGGAAACATATCATTTTTTACTTATAGGGTACTATTAAATCCTACTATCAGCATGTGTCAAAAGACAACCTGGATAAGAAGGCATGATGCCCAAGAACATGAAAGTCAAGGTATATCTTCCCTGCTCCCCCCTATGATTCATTCATCTTGTTGTAGGGGGGCAACACTATATCGCTTAAGCTGGACCATTTATCCACACTTGACGTGGGTATCTTATTGTCCAAACTTAGGATATCACCAAGGAGAAATGGTTAGTGTCAATGAAACCTGAAGTCAGATATCGTCTTTGGGAAGTGTTTCCAACCCTTTTGGAACATATCCCAATCACTAGTATAACGGGCTCTTTGTTACCTTCACTAGTCAATCGTTGTGTGGATCCCGTTATCACCAGTGGTTGTGATTTTGGAAGCCCCAATTACATTTGAGATGAAGGATGTTAGGTATTTAGGGAATTTACATTTATGTTATTTCTAAATACAAGCTCACAGAACTCGTAATTAAAAATAACCTACATGTGGGAGCATTTGTACTAAACCAAAATAGTACATATCACTCACTTTAGAACATTTTGCATTTGGTTGTGGTAGGCATATTTTTCATTTCCTCAACTATGTTTTTTCCCAGCATCACTCTTACTTGTTACATAATAATTCCACCATAGAGGAACGAAACTCCCTAAGATAGTCTCATAGACTTCAAGTCCTATCCCCTATATTGAGAGGTGTTTTTCTACTCTCTCCATATGGTTCACGAGGGAGATACTCTAACTGGGGTCGCTCCCAAGCCACATTGATTAGATCCTCTGGGTGAGGTTGCTCCTTATTTGATTCATTTTCTCCCCTCTAAGAGAATTTAGAGCCTTTTGCATCATCCTCTCATGGAAGAGGTGTCCTTTTATCTCCATCCCACAGAGTACATACTCCCCTTTCTTCTTTCTCTTCAGGAGGAGGCCACATAGCATCCTATTCTTCACATTAAATGCTGATATCATTGCCTCATACTCCTCATTCTCCTACTCGTTATCCTCCTAGAGGGAACTCTACACAAGGAACAATGGAGGAAGCTAACACAAACCTCCGTAACGTTCCCGACCCTCCGACCAGCGAAGAGGATGCTACCATGGCGTTAACCATCCGGGCAAACCACCCCATGAACATGGACATATATAAAATGCTGAAAAACAAAATGCATTGAAGTATAACATGCACAGATACATAATGATCTATCATACATAGCGGAAGCAAACATACGTTCATACAAGCATTCAACATGTTCATCATAATTTATTAACAGTAAATATGATTGCAGAAGTAAAATAGACAAGATTACTTATCTTATAAAGAACTTGTCCCGCAACCAGCTACGTCGCTGCAACGTTCCACCCAACCATAGGCCAGCGTGCACCTTAATCTCTCAGCAACGCTGCCACCCCTGAGCTGGGCATGATTCCCCAAGGAATAAGGAACAAGCAGGCTTACACATAGCCAAGGATACACAAAACACAGCCAAGCCAATGCATTTGGGTTTATCAAGCCATCAACAAGACAGCCAAGCCAACATGGTCAGGTTTATCATGCCATCAAGGAGCTGGGAAGGGGCATATGCTAAGCTAGTGATCTCATTGCAGAGCTAAGAACACCTACACCAGAACTAGCCTGACTTCTAGCACACCCACATACACCCAACACAAGGAAATTAGTCCCTTCTCTGCTACACAGTCCCTCAGGCCCTAACCTCCCTTCCAGTGCTATTCAAGGGTTGTGGAGAAGAAATCTAGCCCTCTAGCTCTGTCTGTGTGGTTCCCCAAATACACCAGGTTTATCAAGCAAACCAAGCCCTCATCCCTACTCCAACACAGTCCGAAGACCAACCACTACATACACACAGTCACACAAGCGATTCACAGCTTGGGCAAGGAAAACAATTCCTGAGCCGTTCTTCGCCCTATCGTGGCCAAAACAACTCCAAAACAATCTATAGCAGCCCCAAAATGTAAACAAGACCACAGCAAACCCACGAATCTTGAGAAGAACGATGACAACCACAAATCAAGGGAAGAACAACAGCCCTAATCTCAACATTGAAGTGATGGGAAAATTACACGGCCATACCAGTCCGTAAGGAAAACATACACCCACACAATCCGCAAAATCCGTATGGAAAACATGCACACACAGAACATGAATGGCTTATTCACAAGGTAAAATCATGGGTGAAAGAACACGGCTCCCAGCTCGCTGCGTGAGTGAAAACCAGGAAAAATCCTGTGTGTGAGAATGAACAGAACTACCGTCCCTACGTGAGGATGAACGACAATGGAGAGAATGTCTTAGTGGAGAGAGTGGAGAGTCCGCATGGAGTGAATTCGTAGTTGTTTTCCTGCCTGCGTCAAGATAGAAAGTCTGCTGGTGGAGTGGGCGTGTGGGCAAGGACTGACAGTCCTGCCACCCACTACTTCCCAACAATAACTGCCCCAACTAACAGCAGAATTTTTAATGGTGGTAGTTTGGATAAGACAAGGGAAGGTGAGCAAGTCAAAAGGGTTTAGCAGCTGACACATGGCTTTTCCCCATAGGTTCAAAGTTTAATAATTCCCCCCCTTATCCACAGGAAAATCATGCCCTTTTCATCATGGTTGCATTGATGTAGCTGGTTGGGGTTCATTTTAATTAAAGTGCATATTTACATGATGCCTAAACTAATATGTGTCGTATATCACGATATACCATCGGCAACTATTTCAATCATCGAACTTAACACAACCAAATCGATGGTGGGGATTTTTCCTTTAGCTCCACACCACGATTCATTACAATATATACATCATGTACATTTAATGCAGCAGGGTCAAAACTGAGGTGTTACATTCCCCTCCCCCTTCAATAGTACTGTCCTCAGTGCTTTACAAAATTTGAACAAAATGCTACACTGGTACCGCCTCAGTGTTCCGTAGAATTGAACAAAAATGGATGTGCCAACCGCATGGCATCCTCCAGCTCCCATGTAGACTCTTCAGGTTCGTAGTGCTCCCATTGCACCTTTACCTGACCTATGGCCCGATTCCAGAGCATTGTGACCTTCCTGTCGAGGATGTGCATTGGCTCGGTTCGGAACTCTCCCTTGGGTTCCACCTGAATCACATCCCAATTTATCACATGGTTAGGATCATGTACATATTTCTTAAGCAAAGAAACATGAAAAACGTTATGAGCTCTAGTACTAGAAGGCACTGCAAGTCTATATGCAACTGGTCCTATTCTTTCAAACACTTCAAACAACCCACAATATCTTGGTGGCAGCTTGGCACAACTTCCAAGCTTCAAGGAACTCTTCTTTGCTCTCACTCTGAGGTAAACATGATCCCCAACACTGAACTCCATGTTCACCCTATGCTTATCTGCATAGCTTTTCTGTCTGTCCTGTGCTGCTTTCAGATTCTACCTGATCTTTACAACCTCTTGCTCCATTTCCTTGAGCAATTCTGGTCCAAGCACAATCCTGTTCACTGGATTGTCCCAAGTCACTGGTGTCCTACACCTTCTTCCATACAAAGCTGCATGCGAACTCATCCCCAAGGATGCCTGCTGTCCATTGTTATAAGCAAATTCTACCAAGTGTAAGTAATCTTCCCACTTGGTTGGTTTGTCCATCACGTACATGTGAAGCATATCTTCAAGCACTTGATTAACTCTCTATGTCTGCCCATCTGTCTGAGGATGGTATGCAGTGCTGAAGTTTAGCTTTGTACCCAAATCTGCAAACAACCCCTTCCAAAAGTTGGAAGTAAACTTGTTGTCAGAGACTATTGCCTTCGGCAATCCATGCAATTTGAAAATCTCCTTCATGAAGATCTTTGCAATATCATCCGTCTTATGCGTAGACTTAACTGGTATAAAATGCGCTGCCTTAGTCAACTTGTCTACCACAACCATGATGGAATCATGCTATCTCCAAGTCATCGGCAATCCTGTAATGAAATCCATGGAAATAACTTCCCATTTCCATTCTGGAACTAACAAAGGCTGCAACAAGCCTACGGGATGTTGATGCTCAAACTTTACCTGTTGACATTTCATACACCTCGAAATGTACTCAGCCATATCCCTTTTCATTTCTGGCCAAAAGTACTGCTTTCTAGCTATAGCAATTGTCTTCTAATATCCTGGGTGACTAGAATATGGAGCTTGATGGATTTCATCCATAACAACTCTCCTCAAATCTGCTACATTTGGAATATAAATTTTGCCTCTAAAAGTGAGAAGTCCATCTTCTCCCAATTTATATCCCTCATACCTCTTCTCAAGACTTTGTTGCTGCAATTTGTCTTTTACCTGCTCATACAATTCATCTCCGGCAACATGATTAACAATCTGCTACCTCAATTCAGATTGGCAAATACTAAGAGATGCCACATGCATTTCCTGCATCTTCCTGCTGAGTGCATCAGCTACCTTATTTTCTTTTCCTTTTATGTGCTTGATTTCGAAATCAAACTTACATAAAAATTCCAGCCATCTTGCTTGCCTAGCATTTAGAGTAGGTTGATCAAATAGATACTTCAAACCACAATGGTCTGTCCTGAGCTCGAATCTTCTAACCATCAAGTAATTCCTCCACATCTTGAGAGCATGTACTATGGCTGCAAGCTCTAAATCATGAGTGGCATAGTTCTTCTCATGCTCCTTCAGCTTTCTCGACTCATAACATATCACGTGGTTGTCCTGCATAAGGACTCCCCCAAGCCCTTGTCCGCATGCATCGGTACACACCACAAAATCTTTCTCTGGATCTACAACTTTCAATACTGATGCGCTAGTGAGAAGATTCTTCAATTGCTGGAAGCTTTCTTCACACCTCGATGTCCATTCGAACTTCATCCCCTTCCTTTGCAAATAAGTGATGGCATGTGCAACTTTGGAGAATCCCTCTATGAACCTCCGGTAGTATCCTGCAAGCCCCATAAAAGATCTTACATCTATCACATTTCTTGGAGTAGGCCAATTCACAATGGCCTCAATCTTTTCAGGGTCCATAGATATACCCTCCTCTGAGACAATGTGACCCAAATACTGAATTCTATCTCTATAGAAGTCACACTTGCTCAGTTTTGCATACATCTGATGCTCCCTAAGCAATTGCAATGTCAATCTCAAATGCTCTTCATGCTCTTTCTCATTCTTAGAATAAACAAGAATGTCATCAAGGAAAACAAGAACAAACTTGTCCAAATACCTGCTGAAGACACTATTCATAAGGCACATAAATGTAGCTAGTGCATTTGTGAGACCAAATGGTACCACTACAAACTCATAATGTCCATACCTTGTCCTGAAGGCTGTCTTATGAATTTCTTCATCCTTGATTCTCACCTGATGGTAACCAAACCTCAAGTCAATCTTGGAAAATACCTTTGCTCCTCTCATTTGATCAAAGAGGTCATCAATCCTAGGCAAAGGATATTTATTCTTCACAGTAACCTTGTTCAATTGTCAGTAATCAATACATAACTTGAGTGTACCATCTTTCTTCTTTACAAACAGAACCGGTGCTCCCCAAGGGGACACACTCAGTTGGATGTACTTCTTTTCCAACAACTATTGCAGTTGCATCTTCAATTCTAGCATATCCGGTGTACTCATCCTGTAGGGTTTCTTGGACAGTGGTGCTGCTCCTGGCACAAGTTCAATTGTGAAATCAATGTCCCTCTTTGGAGAAAGCACTAGAATCTCATCAGGAAACACATCCTTGAATTCTTGTAACACCTGATAGTCCTCCAACCTCATAGTTTCATCTCCTGATGTCTCCAAAATATGAGCTGCATACAACTAGCAACCCTTCCTACAGAACTTCTTTAACTGCATTGCTGAAACCTGCCGTACTGAAATCACCTTCGGAATACCTTTCACAACTACTAGGTTCCCTTCTTCATTCATGCATTCGAAATTCTTATTGTAACAGCCAAGCTTCACCTTGTGAGCTTCTAACCAATCCAGTCCAATGAGAACATCATAGGAACCAAGTGGTAGAACATTAAGATCTACACAAGTGACCAATCCATTCATGACCAAAGGACATTTCTCTACCACTTCACTGACTTTTCTCTTAGTTCCAGTGGCTAGCTAGACTAACCAAGACTTCCTATGCTTTACTTTGTTAAAATCACAACTCTCCACTACTCTAGGAGTAATGTAACTGTGCGTAGAACCAGGGTCAATCAAAATAGAAATAGATTGCTCAACAATCTTACCTGCAACTTCAACAACAGCTGACTAGTCATATTCCTGGCGGTCCTCCAGTGCTGCATAAATCCTAGGGACTGCCCTTGCTACTTGACCCACTGTTTCTACTTCTTGAACCTTGTAAGCTGGTCTTGCACTCTCATTCTCAAGTGGACAAGTTCTGCGCATGTGGGGTCCTCCACATCTCCAACATTGAAGTGGTCCTCTATTATGTTGTGGATCCTTAGGCTTTTCTCCTGTCACTCCAACTGGTTTACTCACAGCTTGGGATGGCTGCTTCTGTTGATTCCTGAAGTTAGAAGGTTTGAAACCTTTCTTTCTTTGGTCAAACTTCTCATTATTCTTGTCCTTCCATGCCTTATGGTAATCCGGTTTACCTTTGCTTTGCTCATAGCAATACTTAGCCTTCCTTATTGCTTCTTCAAGAGTTCTAAGTTCATAAAACTCAATTCTATCTTTGTAAGACTGAGACAATCCACTCAGAAAACATTGGACCTTCACTTTTTCATCTCTGATGTACCAAACATACCTCAACAACTCCAAAAACTTATTTGCATACTCTTCCATGGTCTGTTGTCCCAATCTCAGCTCATGGAACTCCTTAATCTTGTCATCATAATACCATTCAAAGAGGTATTTCTGCTTGAAATACTTCTTGAACTGTTTCCACTTAAGCCTCCTTTCGTTGATCCTCTTCACTTTCTTGAAGTGTTCCCACCAAATGGATGCTCTTCCATTCAAATCGAATATGGCAACTCTTGCCTTCATGTTTCGTCATTTCCGTTACGGACATTTTCTCCCATGGCATCTCGGGCACGCTCATAAGAATCTCGAGCATCATATTCGTCATGGGTTCTCATAACTTAACCACAACTTACTTACCAAACTGCACTACCTAGAATATTGCCCTTGAAGGTGATTATAATTTTGCAAACGTGTTCGTAACACAACTGTTAGATGCATAACATTGATATAAACCAGCATTACTTACCTTCTCCTTTTCAGCCCTAAAAATCCACTGAAAAACAGCTGAAAATCCCACTGAAAAATAGCCGAAATTTGCTAAGAAATCCCATGGGAAAACTTAAAATTTCCTTGTACAGGATCGGGTCTCATCCCAACTAACATTCTGACTTTTCAGAGGTCAAAACAACTAGCTTCTTCCAATGTATCAAGGGTCGGGTGCACTGTTCATCAGGAGGATAGTCCACTAAACAGCCACAACAGCGGACAGTGATCCCACTGCGGGTTCCGCGGACCATAAACTCATCGACTGTCGAAAGTTGTATCCACTATCGGCGGTCGAAGCCTCTAACCTTTGGAAGGATAGTCCATTAGACAGCCGCAATGGTGAATGTTCAATCCACTAACTTCACCCGACGTAACTCATCAGCAATTGAATTAACTAGGTGTCGGCAATGTGTTCAACTAACCATCGTCGATGGCCGATGATTCCAAGACTTAGAGAAATTTTTTGAAATTTTCCCTTTAGTCTTCCTTTTCGCCACTTGATCGGCTCAATTCTCTTCTTTTCATAGGCAAAATAGTTCCATTAGTAGCCACAAGGGTGGCCCATTATCTTCAATCTTCTTCCAATCGGCGGCCCAATCTGTTGAGGCATAACCTGATCGGTATCGACAATCTCTTCTCCTCGGAAGGCTAGTGCTCTAGGCTTCTTAAATGCCAAGCACACAAACCACTTTCTGCTTTTGATGGCCGATGTTTTCGTTACTTAGAAAAAATTTGAACTTTCTTTACTGCGTCGGTGGTCGGAGGCCCTATCCGTCGAGAGCATAGTGGTCTAGCCATCCGCAACGGCGGCACTCAATAAGCTAAGTATCGGCGACCCATCTGTCTAGGTGTTCCGATGTTTCGACGGCCAAAACACTTAGAAAATTTTCTAAATTTCCCTCCCCTCTATCTTCCCACTAAGTGCTCCACTACATCGGAAGAACTTGTCACTAGGTCTTTCGATGGGCCGATGGTTCCAGCACTTAGACAAATTTTTCAACAAATTTTTCAAGAAATTTTCTATCATAAATTTCTGATCTCTGCTGGGCAGAAGGAAATCCTGCCTCTGTCACTGCATATTCGGGGTCCATTCAGGCCCATGTTGCAACATGAGCTCAGATACCACAATGTAACGTCCTCGACCCTCCGACCGACGAAGAGGACGCTACCATGGCGTTAACCATCCCGGCAAACCACCCCATGAACATGAACATATATAAAATGCTGAAAAACAAAATGCATTGAAGTAGAACATGCACAGATACATAATGATCTATAATACACAGCGGAAGCAAACATACGTTCATACAAGCATTCAACATGTTCATCATAATTTATTAACAGTAAATATGATTGCAGAAGTAAAATAGACAAGATTACTTATCTTCTAAAGAACTCGTCCCGCAACCAGCTACGTCGCTGCAACGTTCCACCCAACCATAGGCCAGTGTGCTCCTTAATCTCTCAGCAACGCTGCCACCCCTGAGTTGGGCATGATTCCCCAAAGAATAAGGAACAAGCAGGCTTACACATAGCCAAGGATACACAAAACACAGCCAAGCCAACGCAATTGGATTTACCAGGCCATCAACAAGATAGCCAAGCCAACATGGTCAGGTTTATCAGGCCATCAAGGAGCTGGGAAGGGTCATATGCTAAGCTAGTGAGCTCATTGCAGAGCTAAGGACAACTACACTAGAACTAGCCTAACTTCTAGCACACCCACACACACCCAACACAAGGAAATCAGTCCCTTCTCTGCTACACAATCCCTCATGCCCTGACCTCCTTTCCAGTGCTATTCAGGGGTTGTGGAGAAGAAATCCAGCCCTCTAGCTCTGTATGTGTGGTTCCCCAAACACACCAATTTTATCAAGCAAACCAGGCCCTCATCCCTACTCCAACACAGTCCAAAGACCGACCACTGCATACATGCAATCACACAAGCGATTCACAGCTTGGGCAAGGAAAACAATTCCTGAGTCGTTCTTGGCCTTATCGTGGCCAAAATGACTCCAAAACAATCTATAACAGCCCCAAAATGTAAAGAATACCACAGCAAACCCATGAATATTGAGAAGAATGGCAACCACAAATCAAGGGAAGAACAACAGCCCCAATATCAACATTGAAGTGACGGGAAAATTACACGGCCATACTAGTCCGTAAGGAAAACATACACCCACACAATCCGCAAAATACGTATGGAAAACATGCACACACAGAACGTGAATGGCTTATTCACAAGGGAAAATCATGGGTGAAAGAACACGGCTCCCAGCTCGCTGCGTGAGTGAAAACCAGGAAAAATCCTGTGTGTGAGAATGAACAGAACTACCGTCCCTGCGTGAGGATGAACAACAATGGAAAGAATGGCTTAGTGGAGAGAGTGGAGAGTCTGCATGGAGTGAATCCGTAGTGGTTTTTCTGCCTGCGTGAAGATAGAAAGTCTGCTGGTGGAGTGGGCGTGTGGGCAAGGACTGACAGTCCTGCCACCCACTACTTCCCAGCAATAACTGCCCCAACTAACAGTAGAATTTTTAATGGTGGTAGTTGGGATAATACAAGGGAAGGTGAGCAAGTCAAAAGGGTTTAGCAGCTGACACATGGCTTTTCCCCATAGGTTCAAAGTTTAATAATTCCCCCCCTTATCCTTAGGAAAATCATGCCCTTTTCATCATGGTTGCATTGACGTAGTTGGTTGGGGTTCATTTTAATTAAAGTGCATATTTACATGATGCCGAAACTAATATGTGGCATATATCACGATATACCATCGGTAACGATTTCAATCGCCGAACATAACACGACCAAATCAATGGTGGGGATTTTTCCTTTATCTCCACACTACGATTCATTACAATATATACATCATGTACATTTAATGCAGCGGGGTCAAAACCGGGGTGTTACAACCTCCCTTTCATGAATAGGTTGAATCTCCCTGATCTAGTGAAGCTGATTAATGACCCCATACCTCGTGATCCAGCATGTCCCACTATGCCCGACAAGCTCCCCTCATACATCCCCAAGTTTGATGCGAAACAAGGAGACGTCCCAGCCAACCATGTCATGTCTTTCAACTTATGGTATTCTTCTAACAGCATAGTGTAAGACTCAATGACACCTCGCCTCTTCCACCAAACCCTTATAGGAAGAGTTGCAAAATGGTACATGAATTTTCCCAAGGCTTCCCATGCCACTTTTGGGATGATAGCCACTGCATTTCAAACTTATTTTCAACTACCCATACGTCATGATTTAGGTCTTGAGATTCTCACAGAATTTTGGTAAGATACTTCTACCCACATAGTGGACCACATCCACGAGTGGCATAGACGTCACACACTATGCAAAATAGAGATTTAACCTCAATTCCTATTAGATTGGTTCATCAAATCACTCCAACCTACTATGTCAAAGGATGTGGAAACCTCATTACCACAAACTAAGGAAGAGGCCATCTTGAAGGACCAACACTTTGATCTCATCTATTCCCATTCTGGGTACTTATATACCAACCTTTCCAATGCGGCTCGACGTCATTTGTTGGACCCCCCCCACGCATGGTCAACACATTCAATGGATAGGATTATTGGATCCATTTCCCAATAGGGAAAAGTTCCCCCCTCGAATGACTTCTATGGTACCCCTTATGGAAGTGTAGTATCCACCAATTCCTCCCATCTTGGCACCCCCTACTACTGTCCCAAATCCTCTATTTCGAAAGTTACAATATAATCCCTACAATCATGCTTACCCCAATGCAATCTAAACATTAATGGTATCTCCACTACAAATGTCACAATCTACACCTATGTCCACATCATATAGAGCCCAAAATGCATATAGCCCACCACAATGGTATAATCCTTATTACCCACTTATGTCCCCCACTGGTTCTACCCCCATACCTCATATGGGGTTTAATTTAGTACGACCATCTTCCATACAACAAGTTCAACAACTTGAGTAGTTGCACACCGTCAATCCCTAGAATCCTCAAAATCAAGGGAGGAGGAAAGGTAAGAATAAATATAATCAAAAATAGGGAGAAGGGCGAAATCCCTCTCCCCAACAAAACTAGAACATGGGAAACCAAAATGATGGGGATAATAACCCTCCCAAAAAAGCAAAAAATCATAACCTGAAGACCATTTATTTCTACTTTATTTGTGGTGAGTACGATCACTATACTCACCATTGTTCGTTCATTGTCGATTGCCAACAGTTGGTGGAATCAAATAAAAATACAACAGTAAACCACTCTTAGGAACCTAATGCACCACAACCCCAGCAAGTTGTCTTGCAACAACTCTTTTCCAATCTAGGGGTAGTGACCAAAAAACTGGACCCTCATGCCCCCAGCAAAAGCTCCTTTCAGAACATTTACATGAACATGATAGATGTCAACTTCTAGACTAGAGCCAAAGTCTATGGTGGTCCTGAACCCTCACAAGGGTAGGACGTACCTATTCCATTCGGATGCAATTTGCAAATACCGCACCCAAGCATGGAACAAATCCCTAGGATCCCAAAGGCACCACTTCAGCATACCCCCCATAACCCTCACATGAAATCTACCCACAACTACAATATTGTGGATGATTTAGCTCAATCCCAAACTTGCATATCTATGTTAGAAGTGCTCCAGTCATCTCCAACCCACGAAATGCATTGCTTAATGCACTCAACGTCATTGACCCTTCTGACTCACGCCTTATGACTTTCAATATCGAAAAAGGTGAACTACGACTATCATCATCAGTCACATTCCAAGTCCTAGTGACTGTTAAAAACATTATGATCCATCAATGTATCATCAATGAAGCCACATACACATGTGTAAAATCCTCTCATTTATGGAAAAGATTAGGATCACCCGAGTTAATCCAATCATCTATTGCACTTCCTGCATACGACGGAAGACCATCCCAACCAAGGGGATTGTATCAAAATGTTCCCATCGATATAGGGGGGAAATGGCAATGGTCAATATTGAAGTATTCAATGCATAACTCGACTACAATATCCTTTTGGGTCGTAGCTACATGTACACCATGAAGGCAGTTTCCTCTTTGGTATTCTGCATCATGATGTTTCCCTTTAATGGGAATATCTTCACCCTCAACTAGCTAAACTACTATGACCCCCGTGCCAACACCAACCTTGTAAATTTCCTACCCAAGATAGGCATGGTGACTCAACCACCTTATGTTGATATTTTACCATGCATCTACAAATATTCACCTACAAAAATGCACCTTCAACTCCCTTGGCATAATCATCAACACCTCCCACAAGTCACGACATGGAACAAACATTGAGTCCATCAATGCCACCCATTTTCCAGATACCATTTTTGTAACCCTCCATGGGAGTGCAAGGGATTCCACTCATGGCGCAGATGACTCTACGTGGGATCGCTTTGGGAATACTTGTATGGTACCTTATGCCCCCCTACCTAGAGATGGCCTCAAAGCCAATATCCCACTACAATTTTGTGCCATTTAAACCAGTTGCTCCATTTGGATCACACACTGATCCAACAACACTCATAACCAATCCAACATTGGTTGTTTCCAAACCCGCTAATGGGGGCATAAATCAACCAAATTTGAAATCCCCCATCACCACCAACCCTTTTCCTGAAATATCATCAGTGGTCATCGATCCTAAATTAGGGGGCATGACTCAAGCCAACTTAAAAAGCTCCCATCATTACCGACACTCCTAAAGTGTGGTTCAACCCACCATGTTCCCAATGTAGGTAACAAGGCCATGCGACCAACCTATGTCCCACCTTTCCAGAGCTCATAAACTTGCTTTACACCCATGTTAGCATAATGCATGCATCCCAAGTTGTAACAGGGGGAATATCAACCTCGGCATTCAGTTTGGGAACTATATGCACCATTGTCCCGATATCCCCCAATTTCGTGATGCCCTAGCAATCATTCACCTCACTCGCCCATTGATTGAGATTCCTTCACCTCAACAAAACAAAACAACTTTCATCAATGTTATCAATGTATTAGTGGCCACATTGATTATGTCTTTTCCCTGAAACGACCTGCTTAGTGACACCTATCACTAAGACACCTATGTCACCAAGACCACAACCTACCCATATTGTATCATAAACACAACATAATGGATGTACATCCTATGGGAACCATACTCATCATATCCCCATCCATAGTAGTAAAATCACACCGAACCATATGATCTAGTCATTAACTTCCACACACGAGCCTCTACATCCTAGGATCTCACACCCTTGTCGATCATGTGGCGATACTTCCCACTATTCATTCTAGTGTCGTATCTTACATGTGGAATGAGAAGTCACTCCTTGAGCATATGTGTCTATAATATCAATTTCTCCACCTTAGGGTATTCTCACGAGGATCCCCCACCAAGCAAATTGTTCCCTCATTAAAGGATACCATCATTAAGATATCCTCCCTAGCCAGCCTACTCACCATTGATAATTCATCATCCTCAAACAAGGACTAGGATCTACCACATCCATTACATGATTATCCACTAAGGGGATCCCACTCCCTATTTTGGGTATGTGTATGTACATCCAAGTCAACTACCACTTAGATATTACTCGCAATTCCAACACCAGGAGGACCCTACTAGTACAAGGGTTGAACCATTTCTCACCATCATCATTGTTCAATTGCACTTTAAAAAGAACAATGTAACATTTTATGCTTTCAATCCCATTGGTTGAAAGCTAAAACTATCCTTTGTTTGAAATACAAATGACCTTGCGATCCGACAAATACATCGGCTTAATAGGTGGTGCAATTTGTTGGTCAAAGAATCTAGCATCAGCTGGTTGGGCCATTTATACCCCCAACCAAATTTTATACCACACAGGAGGAGTTTGCCTAAGGGAACTTACTAATAACCAAGAAAAATATAGCATCATTGTTGGTCTATTAATCGATGCAATCCATCTCTGCATATGTCGTTTAGATGTGCACTTAGATTCCCAACAAGGTGTCCCCTATCTCAACAATGTATTCGCATCCTCAACCCGTTCCTCTTTCGCAAGTTCTTGTGGGTACGCCTTCTCATACAACATTTTGAAACCATTACCTTCATGCATATCTCGAGATAGGCCAATGCATTTTCCAACTTCGTCGCCAACGAGGTGTTAAACTAGCACTTGTTACACATTAGAGCAAATTTGAGGTCTAAAATGGGCCTCCTAAGGAAAATAATAAAATAATAGTTATAATAATAAATTAATATTTATGAATTTTGGAGGAAGAGATTAAAAAACTACTTTTTCTTTCATATTTTCAACATATCTCCCTATCATTTTACTAAAATTTCAAGCAGGAGCACTTTTTGGATGCATAATTAAATTATGCATCCAACAAGTATCCATATTTCATACTTTTGAGGGACCACACCCCACAAAAAATGTGAAATACATTAAAAAAGTGTTACTTTTGAACATATGAATTAAAAAAGTAGTTTTTTATGACAAATATGCCAAGTCAACCATTATGGATGACTCTTTTCTTGAAATTCTATTGGTTCTTGCATTCAATTGCTCTTTT
>LPNX010139306.1:38837-193113 GCA_001517045.1 Pseudotsuga menziesii | reverse complement strand
TGACTCAAATACATAATAGAAACATCCCGGAATAAACATCGGGTAACAATACATAAGATACATAGAAGAATACATTCTGAAGTTACATATACATCAACATTTTCTTATGAGGTGGCTCATTCTTTTATAAGGCCCATTTTAGACCCTAAATTTGCTCTAATGTCAAGCATCTACCTAACCCTACATAACCAAACAAAGCATACATATGTACATAAGTGGACCATCATATAAATCAGGTGTAAGTACCTACAACTACACATGAACAACATCAACACATACATAACATAGCTTCATCATCATCCATTACATATATGCATCACACATATACATGAGAGACATGGGAAATGCCACCAAAATGGTGTGTGTGTGTGTGTATATATACATATATCGTCAACAAATGTGTCATGTAGAAAATTTGTTCCACATAGGGCCATATACAAATAAATCGGTTGCCTTATGGGGGTGCATCACAAATAGGCCTCCCATAGGTTCCATCTATACAACATCTACAAAATGGGGCCCTTAAACCTATACAAAATGAATATTTTGGCACTCAGTCAAACCCTCATGCCTAGGGATCACCAGGCCTGATAATAGCTAGAGATCCTATTACCTTTGCCTTAGCTCCTCCTACTCCATCCTTAGTTGTTGCAGCTCCTGTATCTAGCCCTCAGGTTAGTCTTGGCCCTTGGGGTGGTCTCTGCCCAGCGGGGGGATCGTGTTCCCCCCATTCCCCATGTGTCGTATGGTAATATAGTGATACCCTCTACATGATCCTGTGTAAGCCGACACCACACATTACCAAAATTTGGAGATTCCATGATAGCTCCTCACCATAAATATTAGCCACCCCCGATCATCTATCCCCTTTATTAGTATACCTAGGAATCTCTCCAAATCAGCTAAAGTATCCGTGGCGGAGTCCCCCTATTGGTTCTCCCCTAGCGGGAGCATCCGTACTTACACTAACACCAACAGTCCTTGCCTCTTCACCTGCTCTCCCAATATCTCTTATCGATCCAACACCCTCTTCATGCCTCCAGTGGCGACGCACACCTCAAGGAAATTGCACTGGCCCAACATTTGCATCACAAATAAGAGAGAACAGTCAGTATTTGATATACATAATAATTATGTGAATAAATCTAATAATGTACAGAACCACATGTAATCATGAAACATACGCATACCAATCTCATCCCAACCATGAACCAAAGGGGGTAAGTCTAAGTCCCCACAATAATCCATGTTGCTTCATGGGTCCGATCCTTTGTTTCCACGCATTCCAAAACTAGTACATGAACACGAGACCCACTTGGCCACCTCCAACATGGGGCATCACCTACCCCCAAAATACCATCTGAGGATCCTGAGGCCCCTCCAGCGGCACCACAACTTGTGGCCTCAACAATGGATATCACTTAAAGAAATAAGAGCACAAAACGCTCCCATGGTATAATTTCGTCTAACCTCATTCTGCTCATGCCTCCACATACAATGGTTTCCCTCCTATAATACTATGAGGGGACAACACCACCAACACCCTCACCACCACGATCACTACCACTTGTATCGATAAACTAGTAAGGTGGCTCCTAATAATTTTCCCCTATCTCAAGGAACTCATGTCACCAATACAGTACTAGTCAACCAAACCCTTGATAATTTGTCCCCCTCCCATCACTGGTTAGGTCTCCTCACATACTTTGCACAATGAAAATCCGATCCTGAAGTAGATATCCTAAGTAGTCATGCTCATGTCCTCATCCCCCACATGAAACACAGGCCTGTCTAGATCCCACATATCTATGAGGGCATCCAGTAAGTACTTCACTGCCCGAAGAAAGGGGGACAATTGAAGAACTTCAGGAGCCTCGCATCTCGTAGTGTTTGAGTGTCCATGAGATCATCCTCTACCTGGGTCATTATCTCATCATAATGTCGCTCTCACTACTTGATATACACCATCTCGACCAACTACTAGAACCTGCAAACACAAATGGTCAAACATCAAGGTTGATCTATAAAACCAAAACTAGAAATGACACAAACACCCCATCCTGAGCAAGTTTCCACGACAAAATTGTGTAAATAGAACGATACCCCCACAATCAAATAGTGCTTTGAGCACCTGATAAAATATCTCTCATGTGACCATATTTGCGTGAGATGTGCATAATTTAGCAACACAATTAGCATGATTTAACCATGCACAAACATGCAAAACCAGTGTGTGGTCGAAGTGTGCATCTCCTGCATTTCGTGCATTTATATCCATAATCGTGCACAAGGGTAGCATGCGATAATGGATTCTCTTGCGCACAAGAATTTAAAAATCCCACATGGTCGGTTTTTATCCCTAAAAATTGACCGTACGACTAGTGGGACACCCTAACCCAAAAACTGCATTGATGAAAATAAAAAGGATAAGGTTTAGGTTTACCTAGATCTTGTCGCTCAAAAAATGGATGCACAGATATCCTAGAATCAACAACTAACACCTTTCAGAGCTCAAAAATCACAACATACAAATGATTTCGAAAAGTGGGTACCACCCGTATTTATAGACATTTGGCCCCAATTTAAAACCTTTGCCACAACCAACTCGTAAATCTGTTTGATGAACCATTTTCACCATGGCGATCAACACATCAAGATATACAAAGTGACACTTCTTTCTCTGCAATCTAAAATGTTTCATCTAGAAACAATCTTTCGTGCACAGCACCATGTTTTGGTTCTTGTTTTTGTTTTGTCAATACCTTTGTCATGATCTGTTTACACTTGGTTATATGCTTCATGTATGGAGGATTATGACTAGAGCATGGATATTTCCCTCATCCATAATGGTGTCAGACTCATATCAAATGTATCATCTTGAAACTTGAATATAGGTAACGTTTTCCCTTTATTACATTGCAATCACCATCTCTCTTGTTGATAACCATAGGGTCCTCAATTCTTGGTAAGGATGTGCTATCAACAAAGTCGTTACTGAGAATAGTATGTTTTCCTTGTGGTTTTGCTCACCATTTCAAACTCAATAATTTGGCACAGATGATGTTGAACCCCCACAAGTCTGAGGAATATGACTAAGTATGAAAAGATCAACCCATAGTTCATCATTTTGTAGGTGTGAATTTACTCTCTTGCCTTCAACTGTTAATTCCATCATATTCCTTGGCACATTTTATGATCTAGATCCATAATTAACCACTCATGGCCCCATGAGCAATTCACCATTTGCAATATTATTCGTATCATCAACCTTACGAAGACAACAATTGGGACCCCACCCTTAGAAGAAACCAATTATATTCGGTTATTTCCCGTAGGAACAATCTACATGGCAATGATTCATGGGGAACTTGTCTTCGTGTTTGAACCACAACCATCACACGATCATGGAAAAAGTTCTCCAACCCACTAAAAAGAATGGGAAATCCACCCATCATCAAAATCAATTCCCTGACTCACCCAAAACTAAGGGAATCCCACCCATCATCAAATTGTCCCCTCGACATGCCCAAAACCATGGGGACCCCACCAATTATTCTTTACATACAAACAAGTTCCCTAATCCACTCAAAATAGTGGGAACCCTTGATTCTTTTAGAAACAACCCCCTAGTTTCCTTTGATCGATTTTATTGAGTCTCTATATACCTAGCATTATAAGTTTTATCAGTCACTTTTACACTCCATATTGTGTCTCCAACAAACTCCTTCATTTGCAGTGTGTCTCCCTCTATTACATCATGTACCTCCATTTTAAAGAATGTTGTCATCAGTCACTTCCCAAAGTTCACATCAGTCAAAGGAAGTTATGAGCCCCACGCTTATCAACCAATATTGTGTTGGGTCAATCAGTGTTTGTAATGTACCCATTTTTTATAGAACCATGGAGCAACCACTATCCCTTGAGATCCCCATGGGACTTAGTGGAAGAGTTAAATTAATTGATTAGGAATAAATTCATGTTGTGCTTCGGACTAAATTTTAGACAATGTATTATTTAATTGGTTGAATTAATAACTTAGAAGTTGTGGTAGCATATAGTTAAATTATTATTCATTATTATTTAATATTTGGATGAGTTGTAATGCCATGTGGCCAATAAGGTGCATATAAGATAAGGTAGGCCTCAAAACATTCCTTACCAAAGTTGGAAACTGGGAGAAAGCAGCCAAAGAAAGGTGTCAGTAAAAAGAAGGAAAGTGGCAAAAAGAATAAAAGCAAAAAGTAAGAAAAATTTGGAAACTAGCAAAAGACGGAAAATTCTAAGAAAATATGGAAGGCAACAAAGATCCAGGAAAAACATATTAAACTTAGGAAAGTTCTGAGAGCAAGGAAAGCTACACAAAGCAGTAGCTTCCAATTAGGATAATGAGGGTGCATTAGATGAGGATAGGATCAACGAATCTTGTCCAAGAATCTAATTGAGTTATAAAATAAGTATCGTGCACCACACTCACATCTTTTGGTCATTTGTGTTTTGAGATTTGAGAGTTCTGAGCTTTCAATTCGACTTGGGAGAAGTTCCCCTGGTCACAGCTAGGAGATGTGCCCCTGTTGCTTCTTCAGTTAGATGTGTGGATGATGGAATCCATCCATTGTCATTATTTTTATTGCATGTATTGAATCTAATTCAATTATTATTCGAGATCTAGAGCAAGCATTGTGAATCCATCAGTTCGAATTCAGGATGTTTTCTGGTCACTTTACATGATGGTTGTTTTGTGTTGAATAATGTCAAGCACGAGCCTCTTCTGAAAGGAATTTTGGATAGTACCTAATGTAATGTATGTTATTTTGAACTTCTAATATTATCCCAAGACCTATTTAATGTTAAAGTCTGATATTCATATAAATTTCTAGGACCTACTCTAGATTTGCATCAAACTTGTCTAGTTTTCAGTATACTTTCAGTATTCAATCTTCTTCTCAATGAAATTTAATTATGTCAGTTCTTGGAGTTAATTAATATCCTAATGAACACATTCCAAGTTCTAGTTTGAAAATTTGTTGGCCTCTTATGTTGTTTGGGTCTCCCCGAACTTAAACTAGTTAAGCAGTCCCAAATGACATATTTGTTTGTTTGGCCTCCAAAATCTGCCAAATTATGTTTTGACCTTTGTATTTCTATTGTAGTAGGTTGGTGAAAATTCAATTAGATATCCACGGGTTTTATTACTCCCCAAAAGTGCCAAAATCCCTCAAGGAATGTGATGTGATAGCCTTGGTTCATCCAAGGAAATATTCCCATGTGTGAAACATCCATTAATGTGTTGATGTCAGACTATTGGCATGTTTTCCATCTAAGTTAAAACCTTAGCATATTCTAAATCACATATTTTGAGGGATTAGGAAGAATCATGTGCATGTTTAAAAAAAATGTCTTCTGAATCTAGTTAAAAATGACTAGTTTGGCCCCATATCTTCCATTGTTTTTTTTGAATTTTGGTAAGTGTTAGTTAATGTACTTGAGATCAAAATAGGTACATTATAGTCTCACAATCAATTACAAAATGATCTTAGTTTGCAGGATAAGACCTCATCTTATCATGTACTTCAACTCTCATCGACATCAAATCCTTGTAATCCGAGAGATGTAGTGGTTATAGTGGCACCTTGGGGTCCCTTTCAATCAATATAAGGGATCACCTCGAACTAAGTAGGGAGATCCAATAGTGACCCCTAACGTATTTTTCTCCCTTGTACTTGATTTCAACACATGTATTGCATCAAGGGAAGTCGTATGTTTTGAAGGCAACAACGCTCACATTTACACATCATGATAGAAGTACATCTGGTACATTGAGGTGCCCCATTCAATAAATTCATTAGTATTTTGGTCCCCCAAGCCTATGGGATTCTCATTATCATCAGTAGTTCAACTTCTTTAACACCAATGACATTATTTCAAGGATCATATACTCTTTCATGGATTGAATCCACCTTCATCCATGTCCCAAGAGTATCAAGAGTTGACCCCTCAGTCTCCTCCCATTGTAGCCATCCTGGAAAATATTCACAAACAATGGTATGCATGCCCAATTTGTATAAAACACATTATTTCTTACAACTTCATCAATCATCACCAAAAAATTTCCACCATGGGAGGAATCTTTCATCTACACATGCTTTACAACTTGCAAGAACAAGGGAGAACAAAAGAAACGATGATGCATTATTGGCCCTACATTATCCTTCTAACCTCATACATCAGGGGCAATATGTTAATGCTCAATTTTTGCACACATTTGACATTTTTTGTATTCCCACATTAAGGCGTCAATCAACATATAGCATGTATCCCATCAAAGGCATCCTTATCAAGATCTAGAAATTGATGAGAGTCAAAAATGTGAAATAAAAGTCAAAATACAAGGATGTGCAACCAAACATCTATTTATGTGTGCTATTGCACACATTACCAATTTTGTGACAACACTATACTAGTGCAAAATTACTTTTGATAACTATGTGATTGTCAAAACAGCGGGATATCAGCTACCTGCCACGCATTGAAGGCCCATTAATGGCCCATCACCTCCAAGAATTTGAATTTGGCTCCTCCCATACCTTGTCGCATTAAATATCCCCCCCTCGGTGTACTTGGAGCTAGTTCATGGAGTCAATGAGTTCACATTTGGATCTAGTTGTTTCTTGGCCACCTATTGGCCTATAAAAGGAAGCCATGGGCATGCACTTTGTAAGGGAAAATAAGAGCAAGGTTATGCCGCTGAAATTGTGTTGAATCTTCCTTATATCTCACCTCTTTCCACTTATTAGCATTCTCCAAGTTCCCTTGTCTCCTTTCTTCAAGGGGAAAGCGTTTCTCCCATTTGTTCTTCAAGCTATATAGTAGTTAGTGTGGACAAAATAGAACTCCTTGAGAGATATTGTTGTCTTCCCTTTGAAACCAATACCTCCTAGGTGACACTACATGTATTTTCTTGACCATTGGGAAATCTAAAGTGGTTCTTACATGTGCTTCTTGTTGTGTTCTTCATCCCCTCTTTCCCTTTGTTTATTTCAAGTTATTTTTCTTTTTTATTTTTTTTTATTTACCAACAAGATCTTGCAAGATTACTTTGGGGTTATCATATTTGCTTTCTATTACATAATATTGTGCCTTGTCAACAACCTCAAAGGATTTCACCTCACATGTAAGAGGATGCACACCTTTGTGTATAATTTCCCGCAACAGAAGTCCTCCAAAGTTTTCCCTTACAATGAAATTCATTATTGAATGTGGTCGGCAGTGTCGACTTATCCAACGCAAATGTCACGGTTTCAAATTTGACTAGGCTTCCCTTGAATTCCTTCTCATGTGACTTTCTTGAGTCATGTTAAGTCACATGACGTCAATATCCATCATTGTGTTGTTGATGAAGGAGCTTCCACATATGTGATGTCTATATCTTGTTGGAAGGGTTTGGGTTCTCCCAATTTTGTCCACTCACATACTATGTTTTAAGCCTTTGATAGGCATGTGATTCAACCTAAAGGGATAATTCCATCCTTTCCCATCAATTTCGAAGGGAAGATGATTATTATTGATGTCAAGGTTGTTGATTCACCATTGGATTATAATATTCTATTGGGAAGAAATTGGATTTATGGTATGACTACGACGATCTCATTAGTTTTTTGTGTGATTGATTTTCCCCACAAGGGGAAGGTGGTCACTTTCGATTAGTTATAATACTACACTAATAAACCAATGGATCCTAATGGTCAAAATGTCCATCTCATCATTTCTGCCAACTCAACATATTCTAGTGTTTGGGATTCTTTCTCTCTGTCCCTCTCTCATGCTGGACCCAGGTTCAGCCCATTCTTAGTCAGCACAACAAGCCTAAGATATCAGCCCAACGGAGTAGAGCTCAGGCGGTAGCACCTGTGACACAGATGTCATCTCACTCGAGATATCTCAGTCCTTATGGGTAACTGCCAGAACCATGTTTCCTTTTGTGTGGGAGGGTGTTCTAGTACCTTGGCTTTGCACCAAGGGTTTCCAACGAAGATCAGGAAGGTGGGATACTGGTTTGCACAGTAATTCAATACCAAGTTATTATTCAACCCTTATTTATGCAATCTCATGCAAATACACATTGAACAGACAGCATAGGCACATTCATTACTATAACGCGGCATTCATACATTTATCCATTTAAAACACAATAATCAATCGATCATTGAATACAACATTTATGCAATTACTTAATCTACTCAACATTCACACATGTACACATCATATAACGTGGAAACCCATCCGAGCGAAAAGTGACAAGGTGCTCTTCATCTGGCATTGGCATGAGGAAATAGATGCACCTTTTTTTTTCTGCACACAAAGCCACAGACTATGTTCAAGATATTCTCTACTATCTTTACAGACTTTTCCTCCCTCTCATGCTCTCTGATCTTCTCTCTTTCTCCCTCTACTCTAGTCCTACTAGCGATCCGCACACGGCTTGGATTGACTCAACCTTCTCTACCTATCTGTACACTCAGCTGCAGAACCAATACTCTAATACACTTAGCTATCCATAGTCACTAACAAAAAACTATCTATATCTAGTCTAGCTCAAGTGTCTTTCCCAAGAGTCTAGAGACTTACTCAAAACTATTGTATCATATAATCAGCTCAAAACTATATAACCCCTTTTACATCTTGGGTTACTTCTTTTATATCCCTATTACAGATTCGATACCAATCTCGTACTTGCATGTACAGACTAAATACTTGCTCGATACATACTCTAACAGAATCTGCTCCAGTCACTATCTCAGTCGACTTACTATCTTCAGTCAGGAGGTTGTCTTTCCTATTCTAGCAATACATACCAAAAAGGCATTATCAGCCTGACTTACAAAGATGCCTTTACGTGTGTGTTTTTCGTCAGCTTGAGCCGAACTCACACCCACGATTGCTAAGGACTGTCACTTTCTCAGTGTTATGCCTTGCTGTTATTTTCCTACCATTACGCTTCTTCACACACTTGCTTATGTGAATATTCTGCTATGTCATCTCATATCCGGCTCTGTTCTTCTGCCATAGCTTGCTAAACTGGTGCAGCTTCCTCATCCTGCGCCTTCTCTTTATTATCTTCTTCTTCACTTTCCTTCTTATGTCGCACCATTCTTCCCTTTCCTCTGATGTTGCTTCTTCTGTCATAGCTCCTTTCTCTTCTCCTTTATTCTTTTCTTCCATACTTAGGCAGAATTCTACATGAATATTTCCCTTCTGTCCCGAGGCCCAACAGGCCCCCAACACTCATCTGTGGCTCATCCTTAGTCATGTGAGCTAGTGCTCCATAAACTGACTTGTGCTTATTTTGGTCTAAAAATTCTCCACAATTTTCAGCAACTTCTATGTTTCTACATGCACTTCCCCCTCTGTTTTCTACATGTGCTCCACCAGGTCAAAACTAACGTGTTCTGGCATGTCAATTTATATCGAGGTCGCTACCTTGCGCAACTTCTGATGCACAGGCTGAATTATCCATGTGACTCTTTCTGCTTCTGACTTCATGTTCCTTCTGCGTTTGTAACTTGCTGGAAGGTTTATGTTCCTTCTGTGTTTGGATTTATGTAATGTGGCCTTTATATCCCCTAGTACCACTGTCAACTTTAGTAAACCTTCAGAAGGCAGTTTCATTCAACAACAATACTAACTCCTGTGTAGGTTGATCATTCTTGTCTGCTTCTGGATGTTTTTATTGCTCAATAGGGTAGGACATAGGGGTAGAACGCAGGGGTTGAAGGAATTATCGAGAACACCAATGTTCCTTGTCCGCATTTTGAGCTTCATCCTTCAAATAGTCTCTAGTTTTTCCTTCCTCTATTCAGAATCTTCTTCAGCATTACCTGCAAATGAGTATGCAACATCTGGGTAAGCCTTGGATTTCATGACCGCCTCTCAATCCAACAGATGGTCCATATTTCTTTCGTACAATGTTGGTGAGATCCATCATCCTCTACCTGGAGTAGCTCCTTCCACCAGGGTGTGTTAGCTATATTTTCATTTGGGTTCATCATCACCGTTTATGTTTTCAACAGCTTATCATGATGATGGTGATGAAGTTGGCCTTTGGTTCCTCTTCTCCTATTCGGAACATTTGTTCATACCAGTCGTTCCTAGCAATAGATACTATGCACTACAGCAATTAATTCCACAACCTTATCTAGAGGCTTCGATGGGATATACTCAGGTCCTTTCTCTCTTGGCACTGCTTCCGCAGTCGTGCCCCACTTTTTCAGGACAACATTGCTCTTACCGGCATCAGAAGGTCTTTTCAATGGCATCTATACCAAGCAGGTTGTAGCTACTCTTGCATGGAGGCCCAAGACTTGTTGAATATCTAAGCGGCTCCCATACTTCAGTGGAACATATACAAGAAAATTATTCCTAGTCAGAACAATTAGTACAGTTTTCTTGACAGGGCCCCCGTGGCCATTAGCACTATAACACTTAGTCATCTTATTTCTCCACAAGTTTTCACTCACTCTATATTTTGCACAAGTCTATTTGTGGTGTTATAAGGATACGGGATGGTAATCAACCATCAGTAGCGGGTCATTTCAGCAGTTAGTGTGTCAAATCCTCACACGCGCCACCATCGAGTAGCATAATGACAACACAAACCATCACGTGGGTTCTTGATTTGACTCCTTATGTGGATGTGCCAACTATGCCACCCATTTTCATTGTGATGTCATGATATTAATAGCGGAAGTGACCCTCAGCATCTCTTGCAATCAGCTTCAAATTTTCTTACTATCTATGGATTTGATATTTGTCATTCCAACAATCCTTCCTCATCATTGTATCGATGCGCCATTGCTTTTAGTGTCGTGCTTTGTGTACAGGTCACACTATTCTTTTTTGCCTAATCATCATGGTGATGATGATCATCATCACACTCTGCTCTCTTTTTTTTTAGTCGTAGTTATCAAAATAAGGTTTCAAACAGCTCCCATGAATGAACCCTATGATTTCCATACAATCTAGTTTTTCCAACTTCACTGCTCCTCCATCAGTGAATTCATTCACTACATAAGCGCCTAACCAATGTGTCTTCAATTTCCTTGGATGTTTAAAAAAAATTCTATCATACATAAGAACAAGGCCTCCAACTATAAATTGCTTGTTCTTAATGTGTTTGTTGTGCCATGCCTTATGCCTTTATTTTTCTACGTTTTGATGGAATCCTACAATGAAGTGTTCTTCTTCCAAATGGATTAATTGAAGTAATATTTCTTCGACAGCATCAACATCTGTCATTTATGTAATGGCCGCCACTCTTAAACTTCGTACAATATATTCCATAGGCATGACAGCTTCCTATCCAAACACTAATCTGAACGGTGTCTAGCCTGTTAAATTCTTGCATGTTGTGTGATACACCCATAGTACTGCGGATATTTTCTAGTCCCAATCATCCCTTCTTGTGTTGTAGACCTTAGTGAGAGGATTTTCCATAATCTTCTTAAATACTTCGACCGCTCCATTTTCTTGCGGGTGATATGGATTTTATTCTATGTTGTATCTTAAATTCATCCATTAGTTCTTCAATCAATTGATTAACAAAATGCATACCTTGATCACTAATCAATATCTTGGGGCATTTGAACCTTGTTATCACATTTTCAAACAAAAGCTTCGATGTCGTCGCAGCAATACAATCCTTAACGGGCGTAGCTTTTGCCCATCGGGTCAGGTAATATGTCGTAGTGATAATGTAACTAGCTCCTGTGTGCTTCCTTGCTGGACTAATAGGCCCCACAAATTCGACAACCCATTTATCAAATTCCTATAACGTAATTTGTGGAACTAAAGGCATCTCATCTTTTACAGATGGCTTCCTCGTTCGTTTGCAGACATCACAGTTGCGACAATAATCTCTAGCATCGGCATGCATGGTAGGCCACCATAGCCTAGCTTGTAAAATATTGTGTATCTTCGCCTTTCCTGCATAGTGTCCTCCTGCAACAACAGCATGTGCTTCACTTAATATAATAGTTCACTCGTGTTCCAAAACATAGCGTCACGGTATTTCATCTAGGCCCAGTTTATACAAGTGGCCAGCAATCAATTGGAAATCTGCAGCTCGTGTTACTAATTATTTCTTTTGTGCTACTGTAAACTCAGTCGGTGCAAAACCTGTAGTTAAAAACTGTATGATATCCTCATATCGGTTATCAAAGGTGGTTATCGCAAACAATTGTGAATCCAGGAGATTATCCTCCATACTAGTGGGTTCTTCTCCACTCTCTATTCTTGATAGGTGGTCTAGTCTCAGGTTTAATCAGCTCGATTTAACAATAATCTCAAAATCAAATTCCTGGAAGAGGATAATCCATCGACAAATATCCCCCCCCCCCCAACGCTGGATTGTTAACCAAATATTTCAATGCAAAATGATCAATGTACATCTTAAAATGTCCCCCCAGCAAGTAATGTATGAATTTCTGCAATGCATAGACCATTTCAAGTCCTTCTCTCTCTCTTATAGTGTAATTATTTTCTGTCGTTCATAGCTTCCTTCTAGAAAATGAAATGGGGTGATCAATATCTCCTGGTTGCATCAACACCACTCCAAGTGCCATAGAGGATGCGTCAACATGAACATGGAATTCTTTTTTCCAATATGGAAATATCAGTATGGGTGCAGTGGCCATTTTTCTTTTCAACTTATCTAGACTATCTTATCATTCATCTGTCCACTGGAACTTAGTATCTTTTTTCAACAATTTCTCCATCGGGGCAGTCGCTTGTGTGCATATCCTTTTATGAACTTTTGTAGTATCCTGTATACCCTAGCGTTGCTCTTAATTGTTCAGCTATGGTAGGTGGTGGTAAATCCAAGATGATGGCGATTTTAGGTGGATCAACTAAAATCCCATCATGATAGACCACATGACCTAATAGATCCCCAAAAGGTGCACAAAAATACACTTCCTCAAATTGAGGGAAATTTGGTACTTGCAACATCGTTCCAACATAATTCTAAGACTTTCTATGTGATCTTTTATGAGACCAAAAATTGTTCAATAATCAAAGTAGACTTCAAGAAATTTGTGTATATAATCTTTAAAGGCAACAACTACAATTATGGAAAAGAATGCAGGCCGCGCATTCTTGAGTCCAAAGGGCATTACCGTGTACTAGTAGCATCCCCATTCTATTCCAAAGGTAGTCTTGTAGTGATCTTCTTTTGCAATTTTGACCTGATGGTAACCCGTGAATCCATCTGTAAATGAATACATCTCTTGTCGTCCAACATTTTCCAATACTTAATCTGTAAATGGAGTTGGAAATGGATCATGCAAGCAGGCATCATTTAATTTTCGGAGATCAACACAAATTGTGACTTCTGCTAAAGTCTTCTTGTCTTGTACCATTATTGGGCTGATCCATTCTGATTCCTCAACTGGTTCTATTACTCCTCGGTCAAGTTCCACTTTAACTTTCTCTTCATAATGCGGATTCAATCGGTACGGTGGTTGTTTGACCAATTTTGCAACAGGCCTCAAGGGTATCTTCATTTCACCAAGATCTCTAACTATGTCTTTCATTTCAGAAAAAATTGTAGGGAAAAGGTCTTGAAACTCATGTAATAATTTAGTGATCTTTCCCACAGTCTCGTCATCCCAATAATCTCCAATATTGGTAAATTTCGGGTTTTCAGTTGAACCAATATTTATTTTCTTGATCTTGAGCAGTTTTAGGAACTGATCAATGGTTACAGTAGCTCCCTCTATTGTGTATATACCTTCTGCCTCAAGTATATTTATCTCTAATGGGTCATTGTCATCTGGTTCTCCTATGATATTGTAACACTCCATTCAGTTGTGTATAGTCATACTACATTGATGGAATTTTGTGTCCTCAATAGGTATTTCTTCAAAGATCTTTTCCTTTATTACCTGTAGCGCAGCATCGAATGTTGGATGTTCGCTTGAGAATTCAAATGTCTAGGTAAAGTTTACAGTTAAGCTTTCCGACTCGATGGTTCCTCGCCACAGCTCTTCTAAGGTGTGCCAACTTCTTAGCACCAATTCCAAGGTGTGGATGAATCGGTGAACCCATTCTTGTCGCGGATATTCTTGCCTAGTTGTGCAACAGTGCTCAATATGTTTTCCAGGATCTGTCAATCCTATATATTTTTTATCAGAATAACTGATCTCTTCCCCAAATATGATCTCCATTAGTCTCCTACATTGTGACCATTCAGAGATAGATTGTTTATGTGTACCCCACCATTTAGCGGGCGTAGCTTTCAACGCATAGTCCAAAGCGAACAATCGTTGTGATTATGTGACCTTTTGTAACGTCCCGGTTTTGACCCCATTTGCATGATGTATATGAGGAAATTAATCATGGTGAGGAGGTAAAGGCAAAAGCCCCACCATCGATTTGGTTGTGTATGTTTCGACAATAGGGATAGTTTCCGATGGTATATCGTGCTAGCCGGCACATTATAGTATGGCATCATGTAAACATGCACATCAAATAAAATAAACCCACAACCAGCTACGGCAATGCAACGTTGAATGAAAAGGGCATGATTCAAAAGGATAAGGGGGTGGGGGATGTCAAACCTTGGTCTATGGGGGAAAAACCCATGTTTTATCACCTTTGTTTGTTTGCCACCTTTCTTGTTCACCAACCTCTTTAACGTCTTGGTTTTGTTGTTGGGGGGCAGTTATGGCTGGTAGTTGAGGTAGTTATGGTGGTGGGTGTGGCAGGCTGTCAGCCTTTGCCCACATGCCCACGAATGCATTCAATTCCTCCATCTTCTCCACGATGCCATTCTCTCCATGGTCAGTTCATCTCCTCAGGCACTGGTCCTCACCTCTACCGCCACTCTCTCCATTTTCGATTCGTTACTCCATTCGGCCTGTTCACTCTTACGCAGGGGCACGCAGAGAGATGTGTTGTTCATTCCTCACGTAGAGGCCGATGTCTGTTCTTCCTCACGCATGGTCTTCACATTCACGGTTGTGGTCTATTCGTTCTCTCCATGGTCGGTTCTTCCTCACGCACCAGTCACGGCTCTTCTTGGTTGTGCATGCAGCAAGTAGGTGAAACGACCTCAAGGGGCCCAATTTCTGCTGGTATGTGAATGACCGTGGCTTGAATCCACGATTTCTGCCTTGCTGTTGGTTTAACCCATGATTCGGGCTTGCTGTTTGTGTAATCCGCGATTTGGGTTGTTGTTGCTCTTCCACAACTGTTGGATGCTGTTGAGAGTCTGATCTCTGTTTCCATTTCGGACTGTGCATGGGTGTTTCTTCCCACGTTTTGTTGGCTATGGTGTCCAACTGTGTTTTGGGCCACTGTGGATCCTTAGTGAGCCGTTGTCCGTCATCAACAATGTCCCCTTTTTGGGACTGTGTATAGTTGCCACCGTTTTTATTGTGAAGTTGGGTTGCTGAAGTACCCCGGTTTGGGTGTTGTTGCTGAGTTGTTTTGGCCACACTAGGGCCAAGAACAACTCTGTGTTGCCTTGTGGGCTTGAGCTGTGCCCATCATTTGTTTGGGATTATTCTGGGTTGTCTTTGCCTTCTTCATAGGGCTATGAAGGGATTGTGTTGTTGCGGTATTGTAAGCCTGCATTGACCCTTATCCTTGGAGGAATCATGCCCAGCTTGGGGGTGGCAGCGTTGCTGAGAGATTGATGAGCACACTGGCCTATGGTTGGGTGGAACATTGCAGCGACGTAGCCGGTTGTAGGGTGAATTCTTCATCAAAAGATAAGTACATTTGATTATCCCATCTATGCAATTATATTGATGTTTAATGAATTATGATGAACATGCTGAATGCTGGTTTATGAATATGTTTGTTTCCGCTGAATGATTGAGGAATTATGCCTCTTGTATGATGTTTTATGCATCATGTTATGCATGTTGTTTAAACTTTTAATATCAGCATTTTTTCCCTATTTATGTTCATGGGGCTCTTTTCCAGTATGCTTGGTGTTGGTCGCGTCCTCTTCGCCGGTCTGAGGGATGGGGACGTGGCAGAATGGTATCAGAGCCCAAGGTTGCAACAATGGGCCTCTATGGGCCAAGAAAGAGCCACTGATAGAGGGCAGGATTACCCTCTATTTCCAGCAGAACAGCAGTGGACAAAAGAATTCAAGAATTTGGCTAAGTGTTGAACGGTCGGACCACTAGCGGAATTGACTTCCGTCGTTGCGGAAGAGCTAAGTGGAAGGACTTCCGACATGGCGGAAGCATAACGGGAGCATGCCCGACGGAACAGTTGAAAGAAAGCCGAAAGGAAAATTTGTCCAAGTGTTCCCCATCAGAACAATTAGCGAAGCGGACTTCCGCCGTTGCGGAAGTGGAAGCACTAAGTCTTTCGATGAGAAATACTGCCGACGCCGATGCCAGTCAAAAATCAGTTCACCAATCGGAAGAGAAAGTGGTTCGTATGCCGCCGTTGCGGAAGCCAAAGACACTAACCGACCGATGTGAAAAGGCTGCCGACGCCGTGAAAGAAAGTTTAAAAATTTGTTCTAAGTAATGAGCTGCCAATCGGAAGAAGTTCGTGTTTGGTGTTCCACCGTTGCGGAAGCCAAAGGCATAAGACTTCCGATGAGAAGGACTTCCGATGCCGGTCAAAGAACTAGTTCGCCGATCGGAAGAAGATAGATGTTCGATGTTCCGCCGTTGCGGAAGAGAAAATGGTTCCGAGAGCCGATTCTGCAGAAGAGAAAATGGTTTGAGAGCCGATTCTGCGGAAGAGAAAATGGTTCCGAGAGTCGATTCTGTGGAAGAGAAAATGGTTCCAAGAGTCGATTCTACAGAAGAGAAAATGGTTTGAGAGCCGATTCTGCGGAAGGAATAGTGGTTCCGAGATCCGATTCTACGGAAGAGAAAATGGTTCCGAGAGCCAATTCTACGGAAGAGAAAATGGTTTGAGAGCCGATTCTGCGGAAGAAATAGTGGTTCCGAGAGCCAATTCTGCGGAAGAATAATTGGGGAAGAGACCCGATTGAACAAAGGAAAATTCAGTTGTTTTTCGGAGGAATTTTCAGTGGATTTTGAGGGCTGAAAATTGAGAAATTGGTAGGGATCTAATGCACCAGATTGCATGAAAATTAAAGATTTACCCAAAAAACAAAAAAACAAAAAACGAGGGCGCTGCCCTCGACCCGCCCTGCAGTGGCAAGGGGGCAAGCCCCCTTGACCCCCGTCTTCCCCTGAGACAGTCGTTCTGGTGAAAAGAAAAATTCTATGTTTTGGGCAAATTAGTCAAACCCAGCATTCATAAAAGATGAATGGTGCATAGGAAATGAGATCTGCAAGCTAATGAGTGTTCCTTGTTAGACTTGGTGAAAATCATCATTTTAGGAGTAGTGTGATTTTCACACCCAAAATCAGAATGAAGCTTGTGGATAGGCGTTGGAAAGCTTATCCAGCAGGGAACAAAGGAGATTCACCAGAGTTGAATGTGTAGCAGCAAGGTACTAATGATTGTTTGAGAAAGAAATGTGCTGCTGCCAATATGGACAAATCCGGGAACTGCATGCCCAGAGGTAGCAAGGACTATGAAGGCTAACCAGCTGTTGGGTGGAAAAGGAATTCCATTGCAATGATGAAGGATTTGAAAGGGAAGTTTCCTTAAACCCTATCTTGCTCATTATAACTACATTTCCTAAGTTTTATGCATGAAATGCATAAGGATATGTATTGCATGCATAGGATATTGCATGTTGGTAAGAATATTGGGAATTATATATTTATAATGAACCACTAATGATAATCATTGCTTTGATGTTGGCATTAGTGGAAAAACCAACGATGACATGGACATAGCTGAATATGTTGCTGATGCTGACAATCGTGACCAGCAACCCTTTGGAGAAAGGGATAAAGCAACAAGTCCAGGGTAAAAGTTGGTGAGCAAATTATGCAATCTCCTGCAAGGACCAACTAAATTGGTCATGTCAAGGGTGTAAGTACGACCCATGCAGGTAAGAGTTTGCTTGTGACAAATTCCATGGATTGGTAAAGGTAAGAGACCTCATACCATGTGAGTATTGGAATATAGAAAGGTGTCATGCCTATATATGTTGATGACATTGATTATAGTAATGCATCCTATATGAAGTGGACATGGTTAGGCCATGCATGGTATGGTTGAATGCATAATCAATGCAAGGTAGCGTTGAATGGACATGCATTAAGAAGATTTTAGGAATCTTGTAGTTATGCATTGGATGTATGCATATGAAGGGTGTGAGTGACTAATTGCATAAGCATAGGTGCAAATGTTGTGGTGCATTGCATGAATGCATTGAGATGAGTGCATGTGATATTATGAATGACTAATGACCAAGATGATGAATTGATGACAATTCAGGAACCATTTCAAAGGTTGTTGTGAATGCAGGATAGTCATGATCAATTGGCTACCAGAAACGCTCTATTGAAGAGCAAGGTGGTGTGAATGATACGCTTGTGAAGTAAGGAGTATCTAACCACTTCATTTAAATTGCATGAATGATATGACTATACCTTGCAATGTTAGTATGATAATGATTACATGAAGTAAATGAGTTTTGGTATATATCGATGTGACTAACAGCTGGAAGTATTGAATTTTATAAATTCTGAAAATGCTTCGGTGATAGTTGTAGCAATGAAAAGGTTATATGCATCCAGACTTACCAAGTGTTTGGTTGATTGAAGCTCATGCTTCAGGTAGATTATTTCGAGCATGGCAGTGAGAGGTAAGACCCTGACCAATGCCAGAATCTACCATATGGTATGCATGATAGGTTGTTAAATTCGAATTGTGAATTTCGGATTTAAGAAACTGCTGACAACTACTAGCCACTATTGGCTTGCATAAGATTGTGTTTGGTTGATTGAAGCTCAGGTTTCAGGTAGATTATTTTGAGAATGGCAGTGAGAGGTAAGGCCCTGACCAATGCCAGAATCTACCATGTAAAAGAGCCAAACTTTATGAGAAGAGTCTCATGTTTGTGAAAATAGTTGGTTGTTTGAATTGTGAATTTCGGATTTAAGAATTGCTGACGACTACTAATCATTGTTGGCTTGTATGAGATTGTGTCAGGAGGGACGCATGGTAAGTGGGTATTCATGTTATGATAGTAAGCATAAAATTATAATGGGCATAGTAGTGCTGCTTACAAGAAACCCACAATTGAGCAAGTCAATTTCTGTAATAGATAGAATTGCAAATCCCTATTGAATTTGATTACCAATGGCATAGATTGGTTATGGAACAATCAATTGGGATTGTATTATCAGACAATGATTAACTGTTTGGCTATTTGATGAATGTGTCAGGGATACACACTGCAGGAAGACCATGTGTGATGGCCTGCAGAAGTCAAACTTCATGGGAAGGTTTTCCCTTGGAAATGGGTTTTGGGTGAAACGCCATTGGACTTTTGGAAATGTCTCATCTGCACTGCATGTTTGGTAGTAACATGAGTGAGATGGTTTGGGTTATGTCGGTAAGACATGTGTGAATGTGAAATGTAAAAAGGAGTCAGGATGGAAAACTAAGGGATTGTTAACTCAGGGAAGGAGCCCCCATTCCTCCTTAACAAAGGCATACTGCAACGGCAAATGGATAAGTGTTATGTAACCCTTGCTAAGAATATGCATGTTTAATTGTTAAAAATTCCATATGCAGAACATGTTTTGATTTATTTCCATGATGACCGATTTCTTGAGTATGAATAGGGCCTACATGGCACACACTGGAGAAGAGTGCACACTTTTCCGATGTCGAGTCATGAAAGGGTTTTCAATATTGATTACACTCTAGGGAGTGGACGCACTCTTGGTGTCTCAATACTTGGTAGTGAATGATATGAAATGTGACTACAGTTTTAGAGCAATAACGCTGATGAGTTCGCTTGTATTGCTTGTGTTGCTTGTGTTAACAGGCTAAAGGTAAATGGTTGATATAAGTGTATGTTGGTATAAGTGTATTGTTGATATAAGTGTATGTGTTATTGTTGATATAAGTGTATGTTGGGTTGTGATATGCCTGAGGATCCATAGTAGATCCTAGACCTGGAAATGGTCGTGGTAAAGTTCCAAGCCCAGTTGACATGAGGATGTACTGGCTGGACATTGATTATTTGATGTTGTGGGGTATCCTGCGTGCTGACCTAACATCTAAGTCCATAGACGATCCCAAAGCTTGCGAAGCGAAGCAGGAACCTGTGGATGAACGAGGAAACGCACAACACAGATAAGTATTGGATTATTTTGCTTATGAATATGCATGTGTATATGATTGGTTACGATGTTTTAAGCTCCTTTTTCTAGAGATAAAACTGATGAGAATAAACTAAACATGTGAATTATTCAATGTTTGGATATAGGTATCGCTGGAGGCGAGGACTATGAGATCATCCTAGGGGTGCATGTGGACATGTGACTGTCCTGGAAAGCTAGGAGTGAGCGGTAATGAAAAAGGTGCTAGTAAGACGGGGGAGTCCTAGCAGTTGAGACAAACCATGTGGAGAGAATCCATGGTTTAGAGGTCTGGAATGGACCAAAGACACTAAGTGTCATGACCAAGAAAGATTGGTCCAGCATTCACGGTGATGTGAAAGAGGCTGAGAGCATGAAAAGCCACAGAAATGGTGTGGGTTCCAGGATGGAACAAAATAAAGAGGAAAAAAAAACTCTTACTGCTCTCTCTTACCTTTTGATTATATATATATATATATATATATATATATATATATATATGTTAATGCATTGTGAAAAAAAAATTTGTTGAATGCATGTATGATTGAGAACGAAATGTGTGTATTTGCTTAAGTAAATTTGTGAATGCTGGAATAGTTAATTCCCTGCCCAGGAATGGACATGAATGAGCTCATGTGCCTGTTGGGGAGGCATGAAAAAAAAAATATGAAAGCCTCATTGATGAGACTTGGACTGTCATGCCAAATGGGGAAATTAATTGACTGATTTTAATGTCTACATTATGCTTGCTCTGATAGAATTTCAATGGTGCATTTCATAGGTGAGAAAAGTGAGACCTGGTGGTGCACATTGATCATGGCAGCAAATCAAAACTTGTTGGACTTAGCTGGAAGTCTCCTTCAAGTAATTGCCAAGACCCAAGAGAACCTTGGGGAGATGCTCAAGATACAGAGAAGGCAGAGTGAAATGAACCACCAGATTTTGCAAGACTCTATTGGTTTGCAAAGGGAGGTGAAAAGCCTTCTGGGAGAAATCGGCAAAGGAAAGGAAGGTGGACCAGTGATGGGACAATCGTCCAAGCGACCCGATAAGAAACAGTCCAGGAAGAAAGACTCAAAGGAAATTGAGCAGGTAAAGATGACGCAGCCAGTGAGATGCTGGAAATGCGAAGGACATCATTTACGCCGGGACTGCCCAATGAGGGAACATGATGAGTGCAATAGCCGCAAAGTTCCTAGACTTCGGGATAAGCTGAGAGCTGAGGATCAGCAGGACAAGTCCATGGAAGCCGAGGGGCTTGGTCTTGAACGTTCAAAGTAAACGATTGAACGTGGGACAGATCTGCAAAATTTTGAAATTTTGATGTGCAATTGTATATGTATTGTATATATGTAATGGAACACCGAGGACGGTGTTATTCCAAGGGGGAGGGGAATGTAATGTCCCGGTTTTGACCCTGTTTACATGATGTATATGAGGAAATTAATCGTGGTGAGGAGGTAAAGGAAAAAGCCCCACCGTCGATTTGGTTGTGTATGTTTCGACAATAGGGATAGTTGTCGATGGTATATCATGCTAGCCAGCACATTATAGTATGGCATCATGTAAACATGCACATCAAATAAAATAGACCCACAACCAGCTACGGCAGTGCAACGTTGAATGAAAAGGGCATGATTCAAAAGGATAAGGGGGTGGGGGATGTCAAACCTTGGTCTATGGGGGAAAAACCCATGTTTTATCACCTTTGTTTATTTGCCACCTTTCTTGTTCACCAACCTCTTTAACGTCTTGGTTTTGTTGCTTGGGGGGGGGCAGTTATGGCTGGTAGTTGAGGTAGTTATGGTCGTGGGTGTGGTGGGTGTGGCAGGCTGTCAGCCTTTGCCCATGTTCCCACTCCACCCACGATTGCATTCAATTCCTCCATCTTCTCCATGATGCCATTCTCTCCATGGTCGGTTCATCTCCTCAGGCACTAGTCCTCACCTCTACTGCCACTCTCTCCACTGTCGGTTCGTTACTCCATTCGGCCTGTTCACTCTTATGCAGGGGTACGCAGAGAGACATCTATTCATTCCTCATGTAGAGCCCGATGTTTGTTCTTCCTCACGCATGGTCTTCACCTTCACGGTTGTGGCTTGTTCGTTCTCTCCATGGTCGGTTCTTCCTCATGCACCAGTCGTGGCTCTTCTTGGTTGTGCATGCAGCGAGCAGGTGAAACGACCTCAAGGGACCCAATTTTTGCTGGTATGTGAATGACCGTGGCTTGAATCCACGATTTCTGCCTTGCTGTTGGTTTAACCCGTGATTCGGGCTTGCTATTTGTGTAATCCGCGATTGGGGTTGTTGTTGCTCTTCCACAACTGTTGGATGGTGTTGAGAGTCCGATCTCTGTTTCCATTTCAGACTGTGCATGGGTGTTTCTTCCCACGTTTTGTTGGTTGTGGTGTCCAACTATGTTTTGGGCCGCTATGGATCCTTAGTGAGCCGTTGTCCATCATCAACAATGTCCCCGTTTTGGGACTGTGTATAGTTGCCACCGTTTTTATTGTGAAGTTGGGTTGCTGAAGTAACCTAGTTTGGGTGTTGTTGCTGAGTTGTTTTGGCCACGCTCGGGCCAAGAACAACTCTGTGTTTCCTTGTGGGCTTGAGCTATGCCCATCGTTTTTTTGGGATTATTATGGGTTGTCTTTGCCTTCTTCACAGGGCTGTGAAGGGATTGTGTTGTTGCGGTATGCAGTGGTTGGTCTTCGGATTGTGCTGGCTTGGCCGATCTGTTGATGGCCTGATAAACCCAACTGGTTTGGTTACTGATTATGCCCCTTGTCNTTATCCTTGGAGGAATCATGCCCAGCTCGGGGGTGGCAGCGTTGCTGAGAGATTGATGAGCACGCTGGCCTATGGTTGGGTGGAACGTTGCAGCGACGTAGCCGGTTGTGGAGTGAATTCTTCATCAAAAGATAAGTACATCTCATTATCCCATCTCTGCAATTATATTGATGTTTAATGAATTATGATGAACATGCTGAATGTTGGTTTATGAATATGTTTGTTTCCGCTGAATGATTGAGGAATTATGCCTCTTGTATGATGTTTTATGCATCCTGTTATGCATGTTGTTTAAACTTTTAATATCAGCATTTTTTCCCTGTTTATGTTCATGGGGTTGTTTTCCCGTATGCTTGGTGTTGATCGCGTCCTCTTCGCCGGTCTGAGGGATGGGGACATGACACCTTTTCTTAAAATTATTCCAAGAAGGTTGAAAGGTTAGGAAATCCTTCATATGTAGGCAGCGCACTTGCTTCGACACCTACCCTTCGAATAGCTCTTGTAATTCTCTCACATCTGCGCATGGAGACTTCATGCATCCTATTCTACCATTTTTCCAAAACATCACCTTAGTCGGACGTGCACGAGCTTACACTCCGCCAACTCAGATTTCCATCAGCAATGGGATTAATATAGTCTTCCTTTGAAGACATGATGTTATACAGCTGGTCCAAATGATTTTCTTTCCCTTCGCTATGCACAGGCTCGACATATCTCTGCCCTTCAAGCAGATCAATGGGCGCAACCACTCTTATTTCATAATATTTGAAAGACAAGATCCTTTTCTTGAAGTTTATGATAGTTTTGTTGTCTATTGCCCAATCAATTCCTAGAAGCGCAGGATATGGGTTTGTGTCATCATTAGTGTCAATAAATTTGAAGTCGGCATATGTCATTAAGCCTTCGACTTCCACAGGTACTTGGGATAGTCTACCAATTGGTAAAACCTTCAACTTGTTTGCAAGCCTTAGCTAAATAGAAGACCAGTCCAGTAGCAGCTTGTTCAAGCTCTCCCATGTATATCTTGTCAATATATTGACATCTAAGCCCAAGTCTAGTATGATATAGTCCATATCATAATCTCCTATATGCACAGTCATTCGCAGTTCTCGTCCTGTATTTACTTTTCTCCTGATATGATTGAATATTTTCTCAGGTCACAGGCCTTCTGAGGTTTCTTCTATGAGTGCTGGAAATTCTGTGTCAGCATCTTTATCATGTATTAGTGCTAAAAACCTTTTAAAAAGGTCTTTGAGCTTACTAACCTTTTTCATTGGCGGCTTCCTGATTAGTTTTTCAAATTGTTCAGGCATAGCTCTAACTTGTCCAGATGTCGACGATTGATTGGTATTAACAAAGTCGTGTCGTGCCTCCAAGAAGACTTCTTTCTCTTGTTGAACATCTAGCAGATCTTTCTTTTGTGTCGCAAGTCGCACCTGCGGTTGTCTTGCAGTGTATTTTGGTCTGATCCCGTCACAGCACCTCCTCTTATGACTACAACAAGGTTGGGTTGTCTTGGTTCTACATAGATCATTTGAATATTCAGATTGGTGTTTGGATTTGGATTCTGCACTAGGTTGGGGTTAATGACAATTATAGCCTGCCATTTCGCAATAAGTTGCGGACATTGTTCGATAGTGTGATCAAATTCTTTACAATATGTACAAATTTTCATAGGACTATGACAATATCGGGTAAAATGTCTTGGTTGACCACAATTATAACATACGATTTGGCCTCTTACTTGACCAAATCCTCCTCTTGGTTGCTACCCTTGACCTCTAAAATTCCCATCCCCCCCCCCTTTGCGAAGGGTATTGTTGTTGTTGGGGATACTGATTCGGCTAGTATTATATTTGAGGATATTGTTGGTGTTGATACTGCACAGGATGGTACTGAGGTTGCGCTCGTTTATCTTTCATTTTTCATCATTTTTCATTAAGTAGGTATCCATCATTTTTCTCTTGCAACAGCTGAAGTGCTCTACAGTGTTTTTCATCATGGCCTAATAATCTGCAAAATTTACAATACAGACTAGCGAGTGCACTTACAATCTTCTATAACTATAGACATTCTTCGAACTTGTGACCTCTAGTCTGCCATACTCTACACCAAGGCATTCCTTGGGTGTTTAATGGGTTCGGTGCACCTATTGCGACATAGTTCATCAGTGTCGGGCAATTATCTTTATGGTGTCCATCTGATCTGCACCTTGTACACCATAGTTCCTCTTAAAATTCCTTGCCTCTTTTAATGTCCTAGAGCTACACCATCAGATTGGCCAGATGCCACTAAATTTGCATCTTTCCCAGGACAGTGTCCCCAACTGGCCAAGCTTCTAATTTCATTGTTATTTCCATATCCTTTGTCTACGACACGAGTTTCTGTTGCATCAATGGCGTGCAGATGTGGGGTAGCAAGGCGACAATAAACCATTCCTTGTGTTGCACATCTGACATTTGGAAACTCACTTTGGCCATTAATGTCTTAAATCTCTGGTCAAAATCCCAAACAAATTTTGTTGGTAGGTGCTTGATCTCCTTGATCTCAGTGATGCATTGGGATTTAGAAATCAGTTTTTTAACTTCATCAATCAACCTGAGTTGAATCTCGTTGATTTTTTTCTGGACAACTCCCACTAGTATTATGGAAAACTTCATATACCAGTCTAGCGCATGACCTCATAGCGTTGTGATCAATTGTGATTTCTTGCCATTCTCATCCTAGATATGTCGTACAATCCATACAATATCACAAAGAAACCATTGTTGCTCTAGGTCTTCCATCCCATTCCCATTGAATATTAAGAGCTTAATTCCAATTCCGGCCATTGGATTTTTTGGTGGTACTATCGAAACAAATTTGGACTAGTCGAACTTCCATATCCGTTGTTTACAGCGTTAGTACTACTCATATTTATATAAATACTTGGAGATGGGTCTCGCGATCTTACCTTTGGTATTGTAGGCGAGTTGTGTACACATTCCTGTTTTGGAGCTTCAATCGACTCTTCGTCACCTTCTAAAATTAGCTAATATTCCTCTTCATCGTCACAAGAGCCTTTGTCTAGGTACGATGCAAACTCGTAGCCTTGTTCTTCTTGCTCTGTGCTACAACTCCCTCATCTGAACAGAGTTTTCCTTCTCTTACCTAATCTGAATCTTCTTCCGCTTCATAAAAATCCTTGATCTAGTTCAATTCCACTATCTCCTAGGAACATCTCACTCTAGAGTTCTATTGAGACATAGCCACCCTTTTCTTTTTCAGTCTATCATTCGCAGGATTCCCTTTTCACATGTAAGCATTTTTATCCACGTCTTCAAAGATGAGAGATATCGGTTGCGTGGTCCTTGAAAAAAAATTCACTCTACATCACTATTTGAGGTTATTGTGTCAACAATGAACTCAGTGATATATCCTTTTATGATACTATCTACCCAGAAGTCCGCAGACCTTGATATAGGGTTGTTGATTCTTTTCAACCACTTAATCAAGAACGAAGTCCACTCTTTTGGTTATGCCCCTTGAAAATTATTTTGTTGGGTTGCCAACTTAGACAAGCACTCATACAATATGATGGGGAACTCGAAAAATATACTATCGTAAATATCTGAATTAATGTACCGGCCCAACCAATCTATTGGGTTCCACTGGGATCCTTTACTTTCTTCTCATGCAAACTCTAGCTCTTTGAAATCCACCCAGTCTTGGATTTTCAGTTTCGTGGGATGCCAGAACATATCCCTCAATACAATACTTTAGGGTCTCGGTAATGGAACCATTTGCTGGGCTTCTTTCTCTCTATCCCTCTCTCACACTGGACCCAGGTTCAGCCCTTTTCTTGGTCAGCACAACAAGCCCAAGATATAGGCCCGACGGAGCAGAGATCAGCCGACAACACCTGCGACATAGATGTCATCTCACCCGATATATCTCAGTCCTTATGGGTAACTATGAGAACCATGTTTTCACAGTTTGTGCAAGAGTGTGTTCTAGTACCTTGTCTCTGCGCCAAGGCTTTCTAACAAAGACTAAGAAGTTTTTATGCAATCTCACGAAAATACACATTGTATAGACAACATAGGAACATTCATTACTATAATGCTTAATTATTTTTTTATCCATTTGCAACATAATAATCAATCAATCATTGAATACATCATTTATACAATTACTTAAGCTACTCAACATTCACACATGTACACAACATATAACGTGGAAACCCATCTGGGAAAAAACCACAAGGTGCTCTTCATATGGCATTGTCATGAGGAAATAGATGCACCTTTTTGTCTTCACACAAATCTACAAACTATGTTCAAGATATTCTCTTCTATCTTTACATACTCTTCCTCCCTCTCATGCTCTCTGATCTTCTCTCTTTTTCGCTCTACTATACTCCTACTAGCGATTCGCACACAGGATGGATCGACTAAACCTTCTCTACCTATCTGCGCACTCGGTTGCAGAACCACTACTCTGATGCATTCATTTATCTAGAATCACTAACCGAAAACTATCTATCTCCAGTCTAGCTCAAGTGTCTTTCCCAAGAGTCTAGAGACTTACTCAAAATTCTTGTATTAGCTAATCAGCTCAAAACTATCTAACCCCTTTTACAGCTTGGGTTCCTTCTTTTATAGCCCTATTACAGACTCGATACCAATCCCATACATGCCTATACAGATTCAATACTAGCTTGATGCAGACTCTGCTTCAGTCTCTATCCCAACCGACTTACTATCTTTAGCCAACAAGTTGTCTTTCCTATTCTAACAATACATACCAAAAAGGCGATATCGACCTGACTTACAAAGATTCCTTTACGTGTGTGGTTTCTGTCGGCTTCGACCGAGCTCATACCCAGATCGCTAAGGACTATCGCTTTCTCAGCGTTATTTCTTACTGTCATTTTCCTGTCATTACACTTCTTCACATGCCTGCTTCTGCGAATATTCTACCCTATCATCTTGTATCCGGATCTGTTCTTCTGTCGTAGCTTACTAAACTGGTGCATCTTCCTCATAACGCACCTTCTCTTTATCTGCTTCCTCACTTTCCTTCTTATGTCGCAGCATTCTTCCCTTTCCTCTAATGTTGCTTCTTCCATCGTAGCTCCTTTCTCTTCTCCTTTATTCTCTTCTTCCATACTTAGGCAGAATTCTACATGAATTATGCCCTTCTGTATCGAGGCCCAACACACCGCATTGTTTAAGAAGTTTCATGATGTGTTTGCTTGGTCTTATGTAGAAAAGCTCGGTATTGATCCCATGATTGTCGAAGATGAGGTTAATTTTTATCCATATGAAAAATATCCAAGTCAAAAACTCCATCTCGTCAATCCTAAGAAAGCAACTGCCATGAAGGCGTAAGTTGAGAAATTGCTTCATGTTGGTTTTATTTATCCCATCTCTTTGATGGAATGGGTATCTAATCTTGTTCTAGTCACTAAAAAGCAAGGGATAGTCCATGCTCATACTAATTTTTGAGACCTAAATTTAGCTTGTCCTTAACATAATTACCACGCACCCTTCATTGACCATATTATCATTGAGTGTGTGAGTAATGAAATATTATCTTTTATGGACAATTTCTTAGGTTACAACCAAATACAAATACTGTTGGAAGACCAGCACAAGACTGATTTCATATTTCTGTGGGGTACATTCACTTATCACAAGATTCCTTTCAGATTGGAAATTGTTGGGGCTACCTTCCAGCGGGCCATGTCATATGCTTTAAATGAAATTAAACACATTGTTGAGGTTTACCATAATGATTTAGTTGCTCAGTTTCACTATCGGTTTGAACATCTGAACCACCTATAGCCTAATTTTACTCAATGTCACGCCTACAATATATGGTTGAACGCACACAAATGTATTTTTTATGTGACTTATGGGCTCCTATTGGGATTTATAGTTTTGACATAAGGAGATTCAAGTAGATACCATTAAGGTTGAGTCTATGGTTCAGCTGCCCCCCCTATGCACTATTCATCAACTTTAGAGTTTGTAAGGAAAAGCTAAAGTCTTGAGCTTTATCGCTAATTATGTAGGAATATCACAAGGTTTCATGTTTCTTCTAAAGAAATGTGTTCCTTTTGTTTGGCATGAACAAGCACAATGTTCATTTGACGCTCTCAAATAAGCCTTGATTTATGCCCCATTATTGAGTCACCCTGATTATGGCAAATATTTCAACCTCTATCTAGTTGCTTCTCAAAGCACCATTTAATGGTTCTAGTTCAAGAGGATGCATCCTATTAGGATAATCTCATATATTATATTATCAAGAACCTTGTTACCACAGAACTTTGATACTTTTATGTTGAGAACTTGGATCTGCTAGTGGTTCATGTTTTTCAAAGACTCAAACACTATATTCTTCTTAGGAAAACTATTGTTGTAGCTAAGCTTAACCCCATGAAGCATATTTTAACTCTCAAAATCATTAGGGGAAAGTAATCTAAATGGATTGTGATCCTACCAAAGTTTGACCTTGACTCCATCATGTCTAATTCTAAAAAATATTTAGTCTGTATGGAATTAATGTATGAATTCCCTACAAACACTAAAGATTATCTAGTTGAGGAGTCATTCCCAAACAATACTTTATTTTATAGACTATTCTGACCCTTGGTATGGTCACATATTAACTTACCTCGAGACTCAACGTTTCTCTTTGAATTTTTCTTGTGATGAGCATCATCACATTTGACATCAGTATCAATGCTACCTTATCATTAATGACACACGTTATCGTCAAGTAGTTAACTAGGTTCTATGATGATGTCTCACCCATAGTGAATATAAACAAGTCCTTAATGATTTCCACATCGGGGCATGTTGTGGTCATCTTTATAGTGTGGAAACTACCCAAAAGATACTTCAAGTAGGATATTTTTGGCCATTCATTTTTCATGACTTCATAGAGGTAATCAAGAAATGTGATCCTTGTCAACTATTCACCAAGAAAATGTATGTATCGCCCGCTCCTCTTTATCTCATCATTTTTGTTGACCATTTGCAAAGTGGGGGTATATTTTATAACTTGTAAGCAACATTTGGTCAAGATCATCACTACATCATTGTGGATGTTGACTGCTTTAACATTTGGTCCAAATGTATGCCAACAGCAAACAATGATGGGAAGACAACAATCTTGTTCATTTTTAACCACGTTATCACTAGTTTTGGAGTCCCTAAAATCTTAGTGATTGATCACAGTTCTAACTTTCAAAATTACATGATGTTGGAATTAGGTTCAATGTTGGGTTTTCATCATCAACATTCTACACCTTATTACCCCCAAGCTAATGACCAAGTGGAAGCTATTAATAAAGTCCTATAAACTATGTTACAATGTATGGTTAAAAAGAGTAGGTCCAATTGGCATATCAGGATATTCTTGACTCTTTGTGCATATAGGACCCATGTTAAAACCCCTATCAGTTTCACTCCTTTCCAACTAGTCTATGGCATTGAGGAAATCCTTCCAATCGAATTTGAGATTCCATCCCTCAAGCTTATGGTAATGTTATTTCATGATACCCTTGTTGAGGAGGAACATCTCATTTACTTGAATTGACTTGATGAACATTGTCAATAGGGTGTCATTGAAAATTAGGTGCATATAAAATGAATCAATGCTTGATGTAATCAAGTTGTTCATCCTTGAGTGCTTGTCAAAGGGGACTTGGTGTTATTTTATGACCAATACCATGATCAATTAGGGGTCTATAAGTTTGTGTCTATGCGGCATGTACCTGTTGCTGCCGCAACTGTTTTCCCCCCCCAAATTAATGTTTTAATTTCTGGGCCCCTCCTGATTATTTGTTACATGGCTTGATCGTTGAACTTTCAAGCTCCTTGAGCGTGTTTCCTTCCGTGTCTCTGAACGTGGATGTCAGTAATTTATGTATGCCTTGTTCATTTTTTGGGTTGGGTAGTGAATGTGTGGTCGAAGAGAAGAAAATTTGCTATTCTTCAGCGCATCCTTTGTGAAAAGAAGCGATGTTGGTTACAGTCGATCCTTAGCACTGCTCAAATACTTCAGTTTCCCTATAAGCGGGCCTCTTTTACTACTGGATCGGGCGCTGCGAAATTTCAACCCTTCCGCCGTTGTGGCTCCTAGACCTTTCTTTCGTCCGATTTCCTGAACCGTCTGACGCCCAATTTGTGTAGTTTAAAATCGCTTGTCCATAAGCTTCCACTCGCCCGCTGTTGCGGCTGGGAGGAGATAGTTGGCTTCCGATTCAAGTATCATCCGATGTCCGACCTTGTCTTTCCCCGCCCGAACTGAGTTTTCCACCTCGTCGCATGTCCCCTGCCATTGTTTCGTCCGTCGTTGCGGATGAGCCACCCCTCCTGGTTCCCGAAGCACTCTTCCCCCCGACGTCCGATTACCCTTTTTTCGCCCATGTTTCCACTCACTCGGTTTCTATAATTCCCCGCCGTTCCGACTCCAGATGAGTCTCGTCTCATCCGATGCAGAAGTTGGTCGACCGCCGTTTATAATTTTGCCCGCCCAAAGCTTAAATCGATACCTTGTCCGAACGAACCTGGCTGGTCTCTTACGGATTTACAATGCTAGGCAGAGAAGTTTTAAATGTTTAAAAAACTCCCCTTTGCAACGAATAATGCATTGTAATTGTTTGCAGAAGGAATTCAGTGCTACTAAAGCGACCATGGGATAAGACTTAGCTTGGTCGGACCGGAACTGGCACTATCACAAGGAAGGCAAAATGTAGAAAAGGACAAAGCAAGCAAAACACAGGAGGAACGAACAGAGGAAGACTCATCTGTTACTGGTTAGAAGATAAAATGCTCATAGAGAATGATGGGGAAAACGCAGCGGCCAGAACAAGAAGCGGAATAGTTGAAGATACTGAAAAGTCACACGCTGGGGTGGCAGCCCAAGGGGCAGTGGGGGTAGTTTATATAGAGGGAAGTAGGACTGAAAAAAGGGCTTTTTCCCCTGGAAAATTTTGTACATTTTGCTTGTAAGAGGAACTACTTCGTTTTGCAAAGGAAACTGCAATTTGGTCTATCGGAGAGAGTGTAAAGTGGAATGTATCAATGCAACTCAATGAATAAATGTTGAAGAGGAACTATTTCGTTTTCAGCAGTGTTTCATTTACTGTAAGAATATTTAATGCTCTGAACCTATGTTCTGGTTAAATGTTCTTCAGTAGTTTCTGGGATATTTTTTCACTATGAGCAATTAATGTTGTTATAAAATGATCGGCTATCTGGTTATTTAAATATCTGTAAGCGTTCATGTACTTTAGAAGAAGTATTAGCTATCTGTGTTTCTTTTAATGTATGTGAAAATGTATTGCTCATTCGAAATGATAATCTTGCTCCCTAGGGATAGTTTAGATAGTTAGTTTATTTCTTTTGTTTTGGTCTGGTTGCTCATGAGCAAAAGACGAGAGGTAAGAACCTGCGCATCACTTTGTGACCGCTCCCTGCACCTTGATCGCCCTGCATTTAGTTAGGCACTTGCATATCATTTCTTTAAGTCAAAAATGGAAATTCCGGTGGATCGGGTCGCAACCGGTAAAACCCTCGTTTGTTACTTTGACCTACGGTAGCCGAACCGTAAACCAGACGGATTCCCTATACCAAACAGTCAACGGGCTAGTTGGGAACATTGATTGGGGAGAATCCCTTACTGTTGTCGCCTACGAATTTCCAGGTCTCAACAGTTTTGGCGCTAGAAGGAGGGCCGCCAGTGCATGGCAGGCCGGGGAAGCCCGTTTTCCCGAGATTATTCCGCTGGTTACAATTCTGAAAGTAGTGGACCACGTAATCCAATTCCGGAAGAAGAAAATAGAGAACATCTATATTCTGTTCGCAACGAAATTGTTAATGATCTGAGAAGACATACCCGTGCTTATGTAAAGAAGATTGGAGGGTTGCCTATTATCCACAAATTGCCTAGAAGAGAGTACAAGAAGAAAGACCGTCCTCTAATTGAAGATTCAGTGTTGGTTGGAGACTGGGAAGAACTTGTGGAAACTGCCATACAGGAGGTTGAATTACCTTTGAACCAAGTAGGCCCAAACACTCCTTACATTTCTCCTGTACACACCTCGGTTGGTTCACGTCCTCACTCTCTTGTTGGTTCACCCCCTCACTCTCCGCCTCAACTCATGGCCAGCGTTAATGCAAATCCACCAAATCCACCTAATCCACCAAATCCACTGCCAGCTTGGAAAGCTAGATCACCTCTAAATCTGACCCCACCTTTGCATGACCTACCTCAAGCCTTTGAGAAGCTACTGCCCAAATTTGATCCAAATGAGAAAATCTTAGTGGATGACCACCTACAGAGTTTCTACTTGGAAATAGAAGGTCTGAGGGCTGGGGAACACGAAGATGTAGTGTGTAGACTATTCCCGCACACCCTCAAAGGAGGTGCGGCCTCGTGGTATTTTGGATTGCCCGCTAACTCTATCCCAAACTGGGATACCTTCGAGAGAATGTTCAGGAGTAAGTACGCAGTCCAAAAGACTCGCGCTGCCCTCATGAAAGGACTGTGTGCATTAAAGAAAGAGAAAAAGGAAAAAGTGCACAGCTTCACATAAAGGTTTGCAGCATATCTTAAAAATTTCTCTGAAATAGATAAGCCTTCAGACAAAGTACTGATCGAATACTATACTTCAGCTTTGGGTCCTGATTTAGCCATGTTTGCAAAAGGTAGGGCCAAGCGTACCTTAACAGAGACCTATGAAGAGGCAGAAGTGGTGGAAGCAAAAAGAGAAAGTGTGGAGGACTATCCGAAACAATCAGGAGAGAAAGGTGCGGGAAGAAAAACCTTATTGTTCACTAAGCCTAAAGAAGAAAAGACACCAAACTATGAAAGCATGGCTAAAATGATGCAAAAGCTGTCCAATAAGATCATAGACTTAGAAAAGGAAAAAGAAGCACAAAAGTTCTTCAGGCCATATTATAAAAAAAGGGAGGATGGCAATCAGACCCAACCTCCTCCTCAAAAAACTGCATCCATGAATCTGACCAAGATAGGGATGGAAAATTTCTATACTTTTCATCAACAGCCTCATTCCGAAAAGAACTGTCCGCAATGGATAAATTCAATGACATTGGTCATGAATCATATGTTGGATTCAAAATTAACGGAGGAAGATGAAGATGAAAAGAACAAAAATGTTGCTTCCACTTCTACAAAAGGGCAGGAGGACGAGACCATGGAATTATGGAATTCTGTCTCCTTACTCGATGCAGAGGAGGAAAATACCCAGGGACACAAAGATATCAGGGAGGCTAACGTGACAACTAGGAGCAAAGGGGTGGTTAGTGATGACAGTCTTTTACTCCCAAAGATTTGAAGGCTGCAAAGAAATATAAAAAAGAAATTTCAAGACAAATCATTGGCTGATCAGATTCCGGAATTTACCATTACCAGCCAGGATCCGAAGCAAAACAGAACGCTTCCTAAGCCAAACGAAGAGAATGTGAGTGCTGATAAATCTCAGTCCACTAGAAAACTAATCGAATATGACATTGTCGAAGATCTAAAGAAGATAAAGGCAAACGTCCCGCTGTTTGAAATGTGCAAAGTACCTCAACAGAAAGAAAGGTTGTTGAAAGCACTGGAAACATCAGAAGAAAAGCTGCCCGCTGACAATCAACCTCGGGAGGAAGAAGAAATTGGGGAAGCTAGCATTGGAGGTAAGTCTAAAACTAAACATCCACCTTTCCTCTTGACGTTTGAAATTTTTAATCATAACGTGCACAATTGTCTAGCGAACTCAGGGGCATCAATTAATGTCATGCCCATATCAGTATGTAAGAAAATAAATGGGCAGCCTAAGCCAACCACGTGGAGGGTGGTGCAGTTGGATAGGACAGACGTCAAGGTAGTTGGCGAGATAGAAGACATTCTAATCCGCTTGGCATCTGATGACAGAGTGTGCCAAGTTATTAACATTGTGTTGGTTGACATACCAGATGCTTACGGCCTGGTCCTGAGCAGAGATTGGTCAGCCAAATTAAATGGGTATTTCGCCACAGATTGGTCACATCTTTGGTTTCCGCACAAAGGGAGTCCTAATCAGATCAAGGTTTTGAGAGAACCTCACATGAAGTACAATGTCACTCAATTGGATGGGAAGAATGTACCAGTCGAATCTGTATTGGGAAACTACTTTCTCGAGCTAGAACCAGGGAATTATCAAACGGAAGAGGCCAGCGACACATCTGACACCCAGCCTGATCTTCTTCATTTTTCTCAGGCTGATGATATTGACTGTAAAATAGTAGATTTAGCTCAGGGGCCGGCTGTGTCCTTATTGATCCACAAAAAAATAAGCACTTCCTATCCTGTAGATTAGAGTTCGAATGTACTAACAATACGGCTGAATATGAAGCACTGCTGCAGGGACTCAAGAAAGCAATTGAGCTACAAGTTAGTAATTTAAAGGTTTTTGGGGACTCAGAAATAGTTGTAAAACAAATAAGAAATCAAATACATTGTGTTTCCCCTCACTTGAAAGCTTACCAAAACGAGTTATGGGATTTGCTTAAGAATTTTCATGCATTTAACATTATTTCAATTCCAAGAATAAAAAATGCAGCCGCTGATCTCCTAGCTACATCAGCCGCCAGATTGGTTCCCACTAATAACAAATGCTCTATTGAATTACTTTTCAGGCCATCGGTTCCTGACATGATCACCAACTTACGATTGTTTGACGATGATCAGCAAATAATCGAATGCTTGACAAATGACGAGGCCTTTAAAGGAGCCATTATCGACGATGAGGAACATCAGGCTGAAATGAAATGTGACAATTTCATTCCCAAAGGGGTCAGGACGTTAGAGAATATGTTTGACTTGAACGAGAAATTTAGAAGACCCGCTAATGTAAAGACACACAGCTCAACTCTTCAGTTCGAGCTAATAAATTTGGGGACTGAAACGGAGCCTAAGTTCGTGAACCTCGGCAAGTGCTGTTCACCAGCAGAAAGAGACAAGTTCCTCAGTTTGTTTAAGCAGTACAAAGATGTCTTTGCATGGACGTATGCAAATTTAAAAACCTATGACACTAATATCATCAAACATATCATTCCTATTAAAGTAGGCATCAAGCTGTATCAACAGCCGCTGAGGAAGATGCACCCAAAGCTGGAACCACTAATCCAGAGTGAAGTGAAGAAATTGTTAGATGCTAGGATTATTTTTAAAGTCCGGCATTCAGAATGGGTGTCAAATTTGGTGCCAGTAAGAAAAAATTCGGGAGAAATCAGACTGTGCGTGGACTTCAGAAACTTAAACCGCGCATCAGACAAAGATAATTATCTGGTGCCTCCCATGGAGCAACTTCTACAGATGGTTTCTGGTTCTGAATTGTTTTCATTGTTAGACGGATTCTCTAGCTACAACCAAGTGTTATTGGCTGAGGAAGATAGATTGAAAACAACATTCAGAACTAAATGGGGAACTTTTGCATATAGAAGAATGCCTTTTGGCCTAATTAATGCTGGCGCGACATTTCAGAGAGCTATGGACATAGCTTTCCGAGGACTGATTGGGCGAAGTGTGGTGGTTTACCTTGATGACATAACAATATTTTCAAAGAAAAGAGGGGAGCACACGTTCCACCTAAAGCAAATTTTCGAGCGCTGTCGGAAGTATGGCATTTCCCTAAATCCTAAGAAGTGCGTATTCGCGGTCACAGAAGGCAAGTTACTGGGGCATATAGTTTCAAAAGGAGGTATATCTATAGACCCAGAAAGAATCAAAGCCATTGAGCAAATTCCCATGCCACATAATAAAAAAGGAATGCAATCCTTCATGGAAACAATAAACTTCGTACATAGATTTGTGCCTGATTTTGCCCAGACTGTTAAACCATTACAGCAGATGGTCAAGCAAAACGCACAGTTTAAGTGGACTGAGACTGAAAAGAATGCTTTCAGCAAAATCAAGACTGTTGTTGCACATGCGCCCTCCCTTAAAAGTCCAGACTTTGACAAGGACTTTATTATGTATACATTTGTGTCCGATGATTCATTAGCAGCTGTACTCATGCAAAAGGAAGGAGGGGGTGATGAATTCCCAATCTCTTTTATGAGCACTGGGCTACAAGGAGCTGAATTAAACTACCCAGCCATTGATAAGTAGGCATACGCAGTATTTAAGGCAGTAAAGCAATTCAGGCCTTATATACTAAAAAATCGTACCAAGGTAATAGTCCCTTACCCAGCTGTAAGATCCCTTCTCATTCAAAGAGAATTAGGAGAAAGAAGGGGCAACTGGGTAACAACCCTTCAAGAATACGATCTTGAATTCAAGCCAGCTACTATAGTAAAAGGTCAAGGGTTATGCAAACTGATGACTGGGAAGACAAATGATTAGGAACAAGCATGGGAAGATGAAGCTGAGTTGCATGTAATGGATGTTTGCCCTTTATTCACCGCTCCTGAGTCTTGGTATAGAGACCTTGTGCATTACTTGCAGTCAGGGGTGTTACCGGAACATTGGAGTTCCAAACAAAGAAGAGCTCTGCGTCTGAAATCAGTTTCCTATCAAATCATAGAAGGCATATTGTTCAGAAAAAACTATGATGGAATCCTCCTGAGATGTTTGGAGAAATAAGATGCTGAGAAAGTAATGTCTGAATTGCACGATGGCCCGGCTGGGGGACATTATTCAGGGTACACTACATCCCACAAGGTTCTCAGAGCCGGTTACTACTAGCCAACACTTTTCAGGGATGCACATGCACACGTCAGAAAATGTGATACTTGCCAAAGATGTGGTGGAAGACAACCTAGAGCAGCAGCACCTATAAAGATGGTAATGATCACAGAGCCTTTTGAACAATGGGGAATAGACGTCATTGGAGAAATAAAGCCAAATTCTTCCCTACTACACAAGTATATTCTTACTGCAACTGATTATTTCACTCGTTGGGTCGAAGCTATCCCATTACGCAAGATAAACGAAGACGAAGTCATCAGCTTCCTACAAGATCATATCATGACCAGGTTTGGAGTTCCAATTTCAGTGGTTTTTGATAATGCTAAATACTTTTCATCCATTAAATTGACTGCTTTTGCTCATGAGAAAGGGATAAAATTACATTATTCTGCTAACTACTATCCGCAAGGGAATGGCCTGGCTGAATCCTCCAATAAAAACCTTATTAGAATCCTGAAGAAGACTGTCATAGAAAACCAGTGAAGTTGGCACTCAGCCTTACCAAACGCCCTGTGGGCTGACAGAGTTACCCCCAAGTCTGCATTAGGAGCGTCACCTTATACCCTTGTGTACGGAAAGGAAGCCATCCTGCCTCCCAATATTCTGCTACCGTCTTCCATACTAGCTCAAGAGTCTAGGGGGTCGGATGATGAGGTTCTGCAAATAAGAATATATAATCTCCAATTGAAGTTTTGGAAAGAAGGGAGTTTTCTCCATAAGTCAAATCTCCTCCGAGATAAAAACTTCAAACTGAGCTCTTGTTTTCACATTTCATTATTTGTCATATGAAAAGGGGGTTAAAAATATTTTGTTTCGCACTAGGATTGAGTTTCTTGCTTGTCATTTCATTTATATAGTCATGTTTTTATGATTTTTGGGGCGTTAATGCTCTTTTGGAAGCTAGAAATGGCCATTTGTGTAGGATCAAATGTTTTGAACGGGATTTTGGTGACATCCACCAAACTTGACATAATATTTTTAAATTGGTATGTAGGGATAGGATTTTCTTGCCATCTTCCATTGCATTATTAATTGTCCCTATTCTCATTTTTATACCGTAGGTTCAATATTACCAAGCAACGACATTAGCCCTTCCTTTTTGCATGTCATCACTTGTGTGGTAATGTCTACCCACTATGGTTGCCCTATAATAATACCCTAACTGTCAATTGGTACTGAAGTTGTCATCATTCATAGGTACAATAACTCTTCTTTAGCGCCACCATGGCTTGTTGTTAAACTATATTCTCTTCCTTTACATCTTTATTCTAGCCATATGCTGTGGATGGTTCCCAACCACATTATTTCACTCGATGTTTGCACATGCTTATTGTTGCTCACGTCTCGGTGCCTACTATTACGTTGTTGTTTCCCTTGCTTTTTGCAATTATAGTCATTCTTGACATCTTTCCATTCACATCATCTTGTGTTATCCTTTTTACCCAAGGAGATAATCATTGCAATGATTGTACTTTACTTTCCAGTATCCTACTATAATCTAATTACATAGGTCAATTCCATCCACTTTGAACATGAATGCATTCCATTGTGATACTTGTTATCTCTAGATGAGCATCATTTTATCTCTTTTTTCATGCTTGTAAAACCTACAAGAAAAATATATCGACGACTATCCTTTTATCTCTTTTTTAGGCTTATAAAACCCACATGAAAAAGACATTGTCCATCATACTTTTATCTCTCTTTCGTGCTTGTAAAACAATGAATGAGACACATAAAAAATAAAAAATAAATATAGGGGATCATGTTTTGATCTGTATAAAGAAGCAGTAGCAATCTATTGTATCACCCTTGAACATGGAATTTGTTTGAGTCCTTTTCTTACAATTAGTTGTGGATTTCCTAGGAGTTGTACCATTTATATGAGTCCTTCACTTCTTTGACTGGTTACTCTTCCACTTAATATGGAGAATTCTCCACTACCTTGGAGTGTTGTCAGTATATTGATGGTCCTCTTGAGTCAATGTTTCCAACTCATCACTATGTTATGACATATGTTCAAGGGAAGTAAGCCTGAGTCAATCATTTACAGTCTCATTGACCTTCCATCCTGGCCATCCCTGTGTTAGTTGTGCTCAATAAATCTATCTCTTTGCATCTACTCTCGGTTTATGTTTTGTGTCGATTGATGGGGAATACATTAAGGCCCTCCTTTGATGGATCGTTCCTATTGATGTTAGCTAATTATCTAGGCAGTGGATTTAGAAAAACTTCAGTACCTTGGATCTTGCAGTCCTTAGTGGCAGGTTTCCTCACATTTATAAATGGGTTTCCCCTATTAACTCTTGATTAAATGATTCTATGAGTGTTCAACATCAACTCATTTATCCATGCTCACTATATTGTACTAGGTACCTTGGGGTGCATTTTTAGCAGTGGCAGTCTCCCCAACATCTGTTAATGACAGTCCTCATTGACCGGTATTAGGAAGATTTCTCACATGCTCAACATCGACACGTTTATTTGCATGTGTAGAATTGTACCAGCAAGGTTGAGATGAATATCTTGGGCATAGGGCAAATATTCCTCATTCATCCTACCCTCCGAAGTTGCAATGGAGTATATCATTATCTTCTGATTACTTTGGATACTATTATGTCTTCCCTATATGTATTATGACATAGATTCACCTTATATTTTTGCATGGTTATGATCTCTTTGATGACATGGATCCACCGTGTATTCTTTTGTGGCCATGATCTTGCATATCATTACATGAATCCATAGTGTATTTTGTTGGTGGCAATGCTTGATTTCTGTTTTGAACATGGGTATGCCTACCTTAGGGATGATCTATATATCTTTGGTTGCAGGTAATTTTTGGTTCCTTGATATTTAGATCCCTCCTTATGACACCTCACTATTAAGTTTATATAATATGTTTCGGTCATCAGTTCCTCTTCTAGCCTCGCACAATAGGGAGCATGTATTATAGCTATATATGTCACCCTGAAGACTCATTAAGGATCTATTGCTCTGATTATGCTAAAACACAGCCTATTACCCTTTGTTTCCTCATATTTTATACCCTGGTCATTCCTTGAATTCTTAATAGGGAGCGACCACAACCTCCTAGTCACACCTTGCATAATTGGCAAGGAGTGGCCATCTCTCCCTAGTCCCACCTTACACAATTGATAGGGAGAAACCAAGCCTCAAACCTTTTAGAATGACCAATTTTCGAGGAGACGAGCATGAACTAAGATGGATCCTTCACATTGTGAGCTTGAGAACTTGCACAAAACTCAAATTTCACTAACTTATAGGAGTCTATATCTATCTTATCATCTTCTCCATCATTCTATATAAGGAAGATGATTTCAAAGGAGAAAAAAGAGGGAGAAAGAAAAAGAAGCTAAATGTTGGCCATTTTCATACTAAAATGATTTTACCATATCCTTCATGAGATTTGAGTAAGCTTTGCTTAGGTGAGGGTTTATGAGAAGGAGTTGGAGCAAGGGACCAAGAGGAGTGTTGGCCCTAGGAAAACATAACCAGAATAATGATTGGAAAGATGAATACTGTGATCGCAAGACAAGGAAAAGCCGCGATGAAAGGAGTCACGACAAAAGAGGAATAAAGCAAGTGGAAAGGCAGAGTTCGACTTATTTTGGGTAAAGAGCTACTTAGACTAAAAGATTTCTTTTAGTAATAAAGCATGATTGTAATTCAGGTTGATAGTACCTGTTTTTAGATGTAACAAGATGTATTGAAATAGAAATCCATCATGTCGACTAACAGTTGAGAGTCAATCGATGGTTGAAATCAAGAAGTGTAAAAGTATAAAAGCTTATAAAAGAATGAACCCAAGCTATGTGCGGGTTTATCAGTGAGTGAGAGGATCGGTCCAAGATGTGTGTAGATCGGTTGTCCATAAAAGAAGAGAAGAGATAGACACACACAAACACGGACCAAAACCAGAGAGCATGAGATGAGAGAAGTATGTATGAATTGTAAAGAATATCTAAAGAAGAGTCTGCAAGCTGAGTGTCCAGACCAAAGGTGTTAAACCATTTCTCATGCCAGATGAAGAGCACCTTTATGGTTTTTCCCAAATGGATTTCCATGTTATATATTATCTTTGTTTGTCTTTATTGTATGTGTTATTGTCGAATGCATATATATTGTGAATCAGTTGATCTAAATGTGTCGCACAGGTTTTGTTGTGAATGAAATTATGTGTGTGTGTGTGTGTGTTTTGCACATCGAATGAGTTAAACATGTGTTAATAATTTATGTTATATGCAGTTATATATGTCGACAGATCAATAGATGGTTTTCTTGAATGAATGTATGAGAACACAGGTTTGATTCCCAGTTTCGGTCGGGTGACTTGGTATTGTTGTAAGAAGGAAATACCCGACATAACTACAGAAATCTGGTCCTGGAAGTCTCCATAAGATATCTTTGGTGAGACTTCATTTGTGTTGCACATGTTGCTGACATAGTTCTCCTATGTCGAGCTGATATATTGGGCTTCGTTGAAGAACGAGGAATCTAAACCTGGGTCGACCAGAAATATGACAACAAATGGTTTTGTTTTCAGGAGCCATTGAAAATAATAATAAAAAGTAAATATTAGCTCCCTAGAGAATCCAAAGTTTTCCAATATTGGGGGATTACGGGGACGATGAGACCGTCTTAAAGATTATAGATCTACTACATGAGTTTTAGGATATGTTCCCCACTAAGTTTTTCGAGATGAAAGGAATTCTTGGAAATCTTGGAGAAGTGAAGATTCCATTGAATCCCAACGCAAATCCTGTTGAACAACAACCGTATAGGCTCAATCCAAGGTATAAAGAAAAGGTTAAAAAAGAATTAGACAGAATGTTAGATGCAAGCATCATAGAACTTGTTGAAGAATATGAGTGGATAAGCCCCATGGTAGTACAAGATAATAAAAAAGTTGGTGAAGTGTGTATCTACGTCGACCTATGGATGTTGAATGATTCCTTCCTTAATGACCCATTTTTTACACCATTTACAGATGAAGTATTGGAGAGTTGGGTCATGAGTATATTCCTTTACTGATGGATTTTTTGGTTACCATCAAATAATAATTGTGAAGGAAGATCAACACAAGACAACCTTTGCAATAGAGTGGGGATGTTTCTAGTATATGGGCATGCCTTTTTGACTCAAGAATGCTCCTGCTATTTTTTCTAGGATAGTTGTCATTGTTTTTAAATATTTTATTCATAAGTTTCTTGAAGTCTACTTTGATGACTCGACTTTGGGATCATAAAATATCATATTGAGAGCCTCAAAATGATGCTAGAATGATGTCAACGGTACCATATTTCCCTTAATTTGAAGAAATTCATTTTATGTGCTCCTTTGGAATCTTATTGGGGCATGTGGTTTGTCGCGATGGAATATTGGTGGATCCTACTAAAATTGTGATCATTGTTGACCTACCACCACCTGCGAAATTAAAATAGTGAGAATGAATTTGGGACATACATTATACTATCAGAAGTTTATCAATGGATATGCAAAGGTGACTGCTCCTATGGAGAAATTATTGAAGAAGGATGTTAAGTTTCAGTGGAGTGAACAATGCCAAGAGAGTCTGGATGTCCTGAATAATAAGATGGTTACAACACCCATACTAATGTTTCCAAACTAGAAGAAAGAGTTTCACGTCCATGTTGATGCGTTGTCTGTCACGTTGGGTGTTGTACTTGCACATCCAAGTGAAGAATCTATCGATCACCCCATCACATTTTCCAGTAGAAAATGATCAACAGTGGAGAAGAACTATACCACAACGAAAAGAGAAGGACTAGATATAGTATACACTATTCAAAATTTTCAACACTATTTGCTTGGAGGACATTTCAAGATGTACATGGATCATTCAACATTGAAATCTATGGTCAATAAGCTAATGTTGGGGGAGAATATTTGTTGATGGTTTCTCCTTTTCCAGGAATTTGACTTTGAGATCATTGTTAAACATGGTTGACTGAATTCAGGACCCGACCATCTGTTGAGACTAGAAAGTGGATAAGATTCTTGTAATCTTGACAATAATCTCCTGGATGCACAATTATTTGCAGTCAAGTGTTTTATTACCACTATAGAGACATTATACATTTCTTGAGTATGGGATATACACCAGACAGATTCAATATTGCAGAGAAGAAACAATTAGTTGTTAGAGTTGCAAGCTTCCAATTGATTGCAGGACAGTTATACAAAATGGGACCAAATGAAATTCTTCATCGTTGCGTCTTGGAAGACGAACGACCAATGATATTGAATGATGTGCATGATGGTGTTGCAGGAAGCCATTATGCAAGAAAATCCACAGTGTGGAAGATATAACAAGTAGGATTGTGGTGGCCTACTTTACATGTGGATGCTTGAGTTTATTATCGCAACTGTGACATCTGCTAAAGAACTGGAAAGTCATCGTGACGAGATGAAATGCCACCAGTACCTTATATAACTTTATAGGAATTTGACAATTGGGCTATTGATTTTGTTGGACCTATCAATCCACCATGAAAAAGAATGTGTGCACATTACATTATCATTGTGACAGACTACTTGATTAGATGGGTTGAAGCAGTGCCAGTAAAGGATTGTACTGCTATGACTGCTGTAAGATTTATGTTCAAAAATGTTGTGATCCAATTTGGAAGCCCGAAGATATTGATAAGTGATCGGGGCATACATTTTGTGAATCAATTGATTGACAAATTAATTGAAGAATTCTAGATTCAACACAGAAGACAACACTATATCATCCACAAGTAAATGATATTGTCGAGGCATTCGATAATATCCTGGAGAATGCATCGATGAAGATTTGTAATGTTCAAAGAGATTATTGGGATCAAAAAATACATGCAGTGTTATGGGCATATTGCACCACTTGTAAAAAGTTGACAGGCCAAACTCCATTTCGACTTGTCTATGGACAATATGTTGTCATGTCAATGGAATATATTGTACCTAGTATAAGAATAGTTGTGATTACTGAAATGACTGAAGTTGGTGTTGTCGAAGAAATATTGTTACAGTTTGTGCAATTAGAAGAATATCAATTCATTGTAGGATATCATCAAAATGTCGAGAAGGATCGATAGAAATATTGGCACGATCGACATATCAAGAGTAAGCAATTTCACATAGGATATCTTGTTCTCCTGTATAACATGAATTTTTTGAAGCATCTTGGAAAGCTTAGAACACATTGGTTGGGACCATATGTGGTCATTCAAAACACCGAAGGAGGAGCAGTCCAATTACATAAACTAGATGGAACACCCTTCAAAGGGTTGGTTAATGGAAGTCAGCTAAAGCCTTATCAGGATAGCCATAGTTTGGTCAACTGAGAATTCAAAAAGAGAAGGAAAAGAGTCAAAAAAAAAAGAGAAAAGACAAAACACAAAAGACAAAAAGTCACAAATATATGAGTGTTGTTTATGAGTGTTATTTCTACAAAACTTATGAGTGTTTTTGTTTCAAGTATATCAATGTTTGGTCGGAGATTATCTGTATATCGAACGAAAATAAAAGTGTCATAGACTGTATGTCTGTCACAGAAAAATAAAAGTGTCGCAGACTATATGTGTGTCGAAAGAAAAGACCTGTTTTCTCAGGCTCTATGATTGTCGCAAAAAAATACTTTATGTCGCGTAATGAATTTTGGTCGCAAGTGGCCATTGGCTAGCAATTAATGTGAGGACACAGGATATTTCAGTGGCATTCTTTTTGGTCACTTCTGCCATTAATACACAATAACTACCATTTAACTAGCAGACGAAGCGATGGTTTGATAGGTGGTTTCCTTGTAATAATTAGAAATATTACTCCATGTGACGAAAATCACCGCCACCTTTCCATTTATTTCAAGATCATGCGAATGAATGACTTAGGTATAGAGTAAACATATATCCTATTTGCACCGAAGTTTGTCATTTCATTACATTCAACTGATCACACTAGATTTCTTGTCTGTAATTGTAAGAGAGGAAGCTAATTTTCACAAAGTATGGTCATTTCCGTCTCGAGTAGGAGCATTGTCCAAGAATCGGGTCTTAAGATTCCATCACCTATTCCCATAATGGAAGACACTGCAGAAGTTGTTTCAGAGTCACCCAGGATCGCAGAAGTAGTTTCACAGTCACCAGTGATTCCAAGTGTTGTTTTATGGATAAACTCACCCGACCCATCAAGAAAAAAATGCTATGGCCATGGAACCAGTTGCACGAAGGCAACAACACATCCACCAGTCGATGAAGCAATGGGGTCGAAATCCATTTTTCCAAATTATGTCCCGCCGAGGCCAACAAACACGTCGAAGGTCTATGTTGGTAAAAATGCTAGGTATCCATTAGTCATGCTAGAAATACCTAAAGGAGTTTGAATAATGACAAATATCATCCCTAATCTACAAAAAATGGGATTTGTCGACCATGACCTTCAGAACTAATGTACTGCTAGAACAATTGTTGTGGTAGAGCAGTGTGCCGTAGGTGTCCAACTCAATTGGTCAACCTATCTACTAAAAGAGTTGTTATCAGATGTTGAAGAAGTGCAGGAAAAGTGTAACACATTTTAATTTCTTGGTTATTAATTTTGATTTCTTTTGTCACATGGGCAGAACCCCAAAACTACCAAGCGGTAGATGTTTCAGTCCCATGCCGAGGAGATGGATACCAAAATATCTAGTTCGATCAAGAGAAACCTGAGCGGTAGAGAGATAATAATATTGAGTTCTTTATACAAGGAGAGGAACTTCAGTATTATATTAGGAAGCATGACAAAATCACCAAGGAGATTGTCAAACGGTTTCAAAATATCATAAGATTTTTTGTCAGGGCCCATCACATCTTTTTGGAGGAACGACAAGACCCACAAAAGGAATGTTTGGCCACACAGTTTTATCTATCTATTGTTGAAATTGAAACAATTATTCATGACTGGCATGTAGAGTGGAAATCCCCTTTTCCAGAGGATCAACTATCTATAGACGTGGATTCACGACATGATGACCTGTCAATGAAGAAGAATGGAGATCAAGGGGGAGATCCACCAGTAGAAGAAACCCAAAGAATCTCTCCCCCTCTCAATCAAGATGAATCTAGCGCGACCCCAACATACCCATAGTTGGAGGATAAGAGAAAACATTCAGAGAAGTCTGAAAATTTTTGCAAGAAGAGTAAGGTCAACCAATCATCTAGCGTCATTGGTCTTACCAATGATGATTACAATTTGATCTCTAATAATATGGAGGAGTTAGCTAATGACAGTTGCACAAATATGGATGCGAGACATACAGAGTTGGTAAGTACCATTTTTGACTTACTGCAGACACTTTGTACTATAGTAAAATAAGTCAGAGTAGCGGTCGACCAAACGCCATACTCGACTGTGTCACTGGACCAAGTTTTTCGCATCTGAAGAAAGGCCTGTTGAGGCATCATCGACAACTCCACCAATAAAAATTCAAGTATTGGTTCAAGCAATTGACTTGGGCACACCAAAGCTCAATACCATGGTCAAGGACCTTGGTCATGTTACCATGGATTTTTTTGAAGTACCGATGTATGAAGTTCATGTTATTCAGCGTGTTGCAGTGGTAGAGATGAATACCAAAGAGCGTGTGTTACTTAATCAGTTCAAGTCATCGCACAAAACTGTTAAGACGTTGAAGGAAATGGTCCAAATAACAAAACAACAAGAAAAAACATCGCAAGAGAATAGGCATTGACTAGATGCGATTGTTATACTCGCTTGTAGAACCTTTGTAGAAGAAGGCTTCACAACAAAAATGTTCTTGGAAGCCAAAGTATTTTGAAGTGGCGAAGTAGTTGAGAACCTCTACAAGTGGCTCGCAGAGTTAGAGTCAAAACTAAAATCTAGTACACCTCCAGAGGTACTGGAAGAATGAAGAAAAGAAGCAGCTAAGGCTGGGACGATGATTGAAGAGGTAGAGGTAATTTGTACTAGAGAGGTCAAGCAACTTTCTCAATCATGGGAAGCCTTGATTGGCGATGAAGAATTGTAGCAAGTTACAAAGCAGTTGCAAATTATCGAGGAAGAATTTAACAAGATGAAGAACAAAGTAAAGAAGTTGTTGTTAGTAGAGAAAATGGCCAAGGCTACCGACATGAAGAACTTACAACATTAAGTAGCTAAAGTACGAACCTAGCAACAGAAAAGAACCGACCCGGTCACAGAGTTGTAAGTAGAAGCAGAGAAAGTAACATGTATTATTCAACTTGTACATGGGAAGCTGTGACAAGACTTGGGGTCAACAGGAGTGAAAACTTTGAAACACATTCGTTCCGAACTTGTGGAAAAATTGAAAATAATGCAGGATGAAGTGTGACAGGAAACCGGATAAGTTGTGAAAATATTTCAGGATTTTCAAAGCAAGCTCGCACTAACAGAGGTTTCAAACTGATGTGGCTCGGGACAAGCCACAGGTGAGTATTGGGGGCATGTTGTCCCTAGCAAACATTAACCAGAATAATGATCGGAAAGATGAATACACTAGTCACAAGATGAGGAAAATCCGTTATGAAAGGAGTTGCGACAAAAGAAGAATAAATCAATTTGAAAGACTAAGTTTGACCTATTTTGGGTAAAGAGATAGTTACACTAAAATATTTCTTTTAGTAATAAAGCATGATTGTAATTCAGGTTGACAGTGCCTATTTCTAGATGTAAAAATATGTATTAAAATTGAAATCCAACCTATCGATTGACAGTTGAAAGTCAGTCAACGGTTGAAATCAAGAAGTGTAAAAGCAGAAAAATCTTATAAAAGCATGAACCCAAGCTATGTGTGGGTTGATCGATGAGTGAGAGCATCGATCCAAGGTGTGTCCAGAAGAGAAGAGAAGAGATACACACACAGACAAAAACCAAAGAGCATGAGACGAGAGAAGAATGTATGAATTGTAAAGAATATCTAAAGAAGAGTCTACAAGCTGAGTGCACAGACCAGAGCTGCTAAACCATTTCTCATGCTAGATGAGGAGAACCTTTGTTGGGTTTCCATGTTATATCTTGTCTATGTGTGTCTTTAATGCCTATGTTATTGTTGAATGCATATCTGTTGTGAATGAGCATATCTAAATTTGTCACACAGACTCTGTTGTGAATGAACTTATGTGTGTGTGTGTGTGTGTGTGTGTCACACATCGAATGAGTTAAACATGTGTTAATTATTTATGTTATATGTTGTTATATATGTCGACAGATCAATAGATGGTTGTCTTGAATGAATCTATGAGAACAGAGGTTTAATTCCCAGTCTCGATCGAGTGACTTGGTATTGTTGTAAGAAGTAAATCCTCGACATAATTGCAGGAACTTGGTTCTGGTAGTCCCCATAAGATATCTCACGTGAGACTTCATTTGCGTCGCAGCTGTTTCCAACGATGTTCTCCTCTATCAAGTCGATATCTTGGGTTTTGTTGATGAACTAGGAATATGAACCTGGGTCGACCGAAAGTATGCCAACAATGAGCATTCACCATGAATCAAAGTACATACGAATGGTTGTAAGGCTTTTCACAATTTTAATAAAGATAAAAATGATTTCCCCCTCCATGTATTGTTAATGTGTTCTTTTATACATTACAATTGCATATATTGTCTTTCCTTGAGTAGATTAGAATAGACCTAAGTATTTTTATCTTCCTATTGCTTTGAATGGTTTGAGATTGGTATGGCTTTATCTTCTTGTGTGCAAGTAGCAAGTGTAAGGAACCATAGTTGGATCTTTGAAGCTGCATCAACTGAAATTACCTAAGGATAACCATTGGATCTAAGGTACAAACCAAACTTCTCTTCCTTTTCATCCATTTATAGGATTTATAGGCTCGGATCTAGTGGAGATATTATAGTAGTCTATCTCATATCAAGGGAAAATATGAGGGAGGTCTCGCTTATCCATAGGAAATATTTTTTTTACAACACCACGAGAATTCTTGTGCGTTTCTTTACAAACTTGTATGAGAAGATCAAGGAAGGATTGGAGAAAGACCCCATCATGATGAACACCATGAAGTAGGTGAAGGAAGGAAAGGTGAGAAGGTTTTGGATAGACAACAAACTTTTGTACTTTGGTGATTGCATTTATGGGCCGAAGTAATCCAGTCTTAGGAAAGAGTTGTTGAAGCTGCCATGACTCACCTTAAGCTGGCCACCTAGCACATTAAAGAATGATGGAATTATTGGAAAGAGGCTACTACTAGGAGAATATGTAAATGGATGTGGATGAGTACTTCAATATTTGTTTTGTATGACAATAGGACAAGGAAGATACCAAAATGTAGGTCAGTTCATTGCAACCATTGCCATTCTTGCCGATACCTTGGATAAGTGTCTCCATGGACTTCATCACTTAGCTGCTAGGTTTGCAAGTATATAATGGGATTTATTTGGTTGTTGACATATTTTCCAAGTATATCGTATTCATGCCAACAAAGGTGCTTGTGCCACATAGAAAGTTATAAAGTTTTTTTTCAAAATATGTATGAAGTTCTAGGGTCTAACATTGAGCATTGTGTCAGAGAGATACACAAGGTTCATAGGACGATTTTGGACAAAGTTGTTCAAGCTTGTTGGTATTAATATTTTGACGAGTTTGAGTTATCATCTGTAGACCAATGGGAAAACATAATGCATAAATGGAACTTTAGAGGATTACCTAAGGCATTTTGTTTGTGCAAACCAATCAAACTAGCCATAATTGAATGTAACCTAGATTAGTTACAAAATGCAAAAGAGTTCCATGACAAGATATAGCCCATTTGACTTGGAAAATGGGCAATAACCATTGGATTCCCACACAATTTTGCAAAGCTACTATCGAAGGAACCCATTATCCTTGGGGTTAATGAAGGGATGACAAGATATATTGGAAATGGCACTCATTCAATTGACAAATGTAAGAGAAAGGATGTAGTGTTGGGAATATTGTGATATGGGAGAGGGAGAATTCAAAGTAGGAAACTTGGTCTTTCTTAATTTGGGTAGAAAATAGTTTAAACCACCAAATGGAATGTTCAATGCTTTATTGTAACGGTTTGAAGGGTCATTCAAGGTACATGAGAATATTAGCAATTCCACTTATAGATTGGAATCGCCAGAACACATGAGAGCTCGCCATCTAATTTTCCATATCAAATAGTTGAATCCTTATAGGAAAAATGAAGGCAATCCTAGAAGAGTTGCATCATCTAAACTAGAGTTGGAAGTGGACAAGATACTCACCCACATGACTATACAAATCAACAAGAACTAAAGAGAAGAATATTTTTTCAACTATAAGGATAAAATTAAAAAGGATAACAACTGGGAAAGGAAGGAAGCACTATGCCATCATCAAGAGAAGGTTTGAGAGTTCAAGAAGCAGAACCTTGGGGAACTTATGCAATTTCTAGTTGGAAACAAATATGATGGGGGTGGGTGTAAGGCCTTTTCATGTGACCAATAATAACCACACTACTAGGTAGGTATGGAGGGACAACAAGGGAGATTTTGATGCCAAATGTTACATGTTGGATATATGAATGGAGTGGCAAATCATTCATGTTTCCTTTATAGACTTGGAGGTGCATTGGGTGAATAATCTAGACATGCATACCTAAAGGAGCTAAGCCTCCACTTAGTTAGTGGACATTAAATTTTAAGGATTTGATTGAGTGGACCTGGATGCACTTGTGGAAACACATGCAACATACGCACATGTGATGGGCAGATGTGCGATTAGACAAGTGATATACACACTTGCCATGGGAATACTTGTGAGCATAATTACGAATGTGGATGATCAATGGACATAAGACACCAAAGGAAACAAATTTGGATGTGGGCACTTGGGTCCACCTTGGAAGCAAGGGGTTTATAAGAGCTTAGCAAGAATCATATATAAAGTGGATGCCTCAAAGTGGTTAAGGCAATTTAGTCTTGGCAAGTGATTGAGACACGAGTTCAAAGTGACCTCTACAATTGTGCTAAGTTATGGGTTTTGCATAGTAGCACAAATTTTGATTGTCTCAAAGAAAAGAAGAAGTGAAGAGGACTTGAAAAAGGCAATCCCACAATAGCTTTAGGGGTTAGATTGAAACTTCCACGCAAGAAGTTCCTTTTTATAATTTTAGTTTGTAAAAAGAGCTTTAAGCAATTGGCTTGGCTCCTTTGTTGTATATCCTAACATATTTCATGTGATAAAGTTTAAGGCATTTTCCCTGGGTGTCAGTTGCGCATGTGCCTTGTGTTCTCTTTGGTTGGATGGATGTTGTTATGTTTCCTGTTATGCAATTTGATGGCTAATTGTTGTAATATTGGCCAAGTACAAGTATGCTTGGGATGTTTTAAAGGCCTTAGTTGGACTTATGCCTATTGTTAGATAACCTCGTTAAGTAAAAAGAAATTTGCACATCTACCATGTCGTAGTCTAAAGTGAAGTTACATGCATACCTTAAGTGAAGAAACATAATATGGTTATAGCAGGCATAGGTTATTCAAACCCTTATGGTCGAGGCAAGACAATGTGAAATGACAAGCGATGACGAAAATAAATTTTTTGAGCAAAACTCATAAATCTGTGACAATATGAATCTACTCATAGTTAAATATATTTTTATGTGGTGTTTAAATTTTAACATTGTCTTTCATTTGACACTTAAATTTAAATATTACCCCGAGTAATAATAATTGCATTTTTTTAAAATAAATTTTATAATAACTATATCAGACACTTAGTTCCCATATCTTATGGCATATAAAGTGCAAAACAAATTAAGTTACCATTCAAAAGTTGCTTTCTAGAAAAGATTTAATTCTTCATTACAAAAAAAATTACATTTTTCATATAATATAAAAAGAAAATTACATAAAATTTATGTTTTTTTATTTTTTACCTTTTTTCACTTAGAAGAACTCTTACTTTATTTTGAGAATAAAACCAAGTAAATTCAAAAGTTATAAAAATTATGTTTTTGAATTTTTACCATTTTTTATGTAAAAAACTCTTACTTTACTTTGAGAATAAAACCAAATAAATTCAAAAGTTGCTTATGAGACTAGCATTGACACTTCTTTATAAAATAACATAGCATTGACACTTCTTTATAAAATAACATACTTTCATGTAAGAGACTATAATTGCTCCGAACATAATATAATATTTATTATTAAGATTGTTCACATTTAAGGAAGATCACAAGTATGAGAGAAGACCAAAAGTCTAGGAGGATTGAAGAGCCCACTTAAGAAGAACCCAAGGGATGTTCTCATTGTATATATTCACATTTCATTAATGACAATGAATGTGTTTTGAGGTTAATCTCTTTTGTATTGTGTGTTAATTTATTTTTTTTACGAGCTTATTTTAGATTTTTTTTTTAGGTTAGGGAAATCGGTAACACATCGGGATTACTAAGGCGAGGCCCAGGTTCAAAGCCGCCAGCTGCCACTATAAACCCCACTATAAATCAGCAAGGGCCGAGGGGTCCCAGACTCCAATCCCGTCCAGAGGCGATAGTCTAAACCTTATCACAGCAGGCCATGTCTCGGTGAGATTTGATCCCTGGTGGGCTGGGTGAAAACCACCTTCCCCACCGTACGGGATCCCACGTCATTGACGTATTGTGTGTTAATTTATTATCTACACCAATGGAGCACCTTATAGTGGTAAGAGAGCCCATTATGACCCTCGAGCCTGTGATATTTTGCACATATTCCACTACCTGCTGAGCAATTTGGGCAAAGTTTATATCCTCGACTCTCTTTTTGGGTGAGCTTGCGAACTCAGCAGCTGCCACGTCTGGTTCTTGTTCAACTTACCACAAGCCTCCACTTCTCTCGACGTGTGACCTAGGTCTCTCTCTACACCACTAATTTTTGTGAATTGTATTGATGCCAAACCTAAGGCATATCTTCCAGCTAACCCTACATTCACCTCTACATGCAAGTCGCACCTCTACATACTCAACATTCCATGCGTATCTCTTTGCGATTTTTGGGCTCATCTTACAATACTCTATTCGAAGACCTTGAGTCTGCTTTACGTTGTGACGATCCATTCTGGTTCAATTATCCTAAGAATGCACCCAAACATATTTTGCTAAACTTGAGAAATGAAATGAGCGATGATGGATCAGCAATTATCTTTCCATTCCATTCCTCGTTAGTGTTGAATTCTTTCAAAATGCAGACCTCCGAGTATTTACAACAAGTGAGGATGGAGCATTTTCCACCTTGTTTAGACTCCTCCAATGTCTATAAATTCATTTTGGCTTCAATTCTAATCGGAAGACACATAAGGTCCGACCAGTGAGCTGAGAAGAATCTGCATATGGTGGTGAATCTACATGGATATCTCTGTGTATAATCTAGGTAAAGAGTTGCATTTTTTTCATTTTTACAGGTGTTGACTGTGAAGTCAGAACATGGAGCTCTCTCTCTTGTGAAGAGACCACTGTGTAGAGTTGCTGCGTAAAGATATCATCGTGGAGCTGTATAAACTCCATATCTGCGTTGAAGTGCTACTCTATTGAAGATTTAAGCTGCATGACTTGTGCGTTGGAGAGCGGATCTGCAAGTGGACTGGTTTGATCTTTGGGTCTCATTCCCTTCATGCTTGAACACCTCTACATTCGATTAGTGCTAGTGCGTTGAAGTGCGTGGGCTATCAATACTGCGTGGCCCATTACTACTACATGTGGACTACTGCTAGTGCGCAGAAGCTATGAAGACTGCTTACCCATGAAGGCCCTCTCTACATTTCCAGTGTTGCCTTGAGGAGCTTGTTTGGAGCTGGCAATTTTGAATATTATTGTTGCGTGGAACCGTTGTGTAATGATTAACACATATTCATAAATTTATTACGTCGATAGGCATATATGTGTTAGAATTTTGGGGTGGACTACCATCTATGTTTTTTCATCTAACGACCGACAAGAATGAGACAAGTGTACTGTCCAGATTGATTTTATGGTATTCGTCCAAGATTAAAGGAGAATGAGACAAGTGTACTGTCCAGATGAGTGTCGCCTAAAATTAATAATTAATAATTTCAAAAAAATAAAAAATAATTTAATTAACATGTGATAAGAGAGTTAGTGATAGTTGTAAAAATTAAAATTAATCTTCAACTATTTGATTATTAGATACAACTACTAGTTTAACTCCATTGATTATTAGATACAACTATTAGCTTAACACAAATGTGTCTAGAACTATTAGCTTAACTTCAACTCTAATCAAAGTTATATTGGATAACTATTAGCTTAACTATTATATGCAACTATTATGTTAACTCCATTGATTTTACAGCTATTAGCTTAACTACAACTCTAATTACTTACGGCTTAGTCCAAGTACATTTGGAATCTAGGAGTCTAGCTAATGTGCAGTCATGTAAGAGTCGAACTCCAAATAAAATAGTTCGAACTTTTAATAAATTCCTCTGAACTAGTGCGATAACTGCACTTAGTGGCATGGTATTGTGCAACTCATGTGACACTCGAACTCCTCGTACCAATTGGGACTCCACTTAATGTGCACAAGGCTTAGTCGAACTCCATTTGGAAGCTAGAAGTCACGATAACTCATAGCTCTTTTATTAACTACAATAGATTTATATTAGTTTAACTATTAGATACAACTATTGGCTGCACCTCGAAATGAATTGAAGATGGAGGCTCTGGAGCGCCTCTTCCAGAAACGCCTTCTCTTGGTACGATGGGGCGAGTGTTCATCACACATGGCTTCGGTATCCACGGATACCTCTATCTGATCCGGATTGAGCAAAATAAGCTCTCCTTGAGGAGGATTTCTACGCCACCTTCAGGATTTTACGCGCACACTTTTCATCCCTCACAGTCGTACAAAGGGTTTCTTCTCTGATTTTTGAGTCTGTTCTTTCCACTCTTGTCAACCTTCCTTGCCTCCTTGGGCTGCATACTGCTCTTCACTGGCCGCTAGGGTTTTTTCCACTAGTAGGGTTGCGCCGCTTTATCCTTGACCCGGCAACTGGAGTCCATCCTCCTCGGTGGAGGACTAGTACCAACCAGTCGAAAAAGTGGGAATTTGTATTATTATCGAGCCAGGTCAGTTTTCTGTTTACACTTTCTTATTGGCCTTGTCTTGTCTTGGATCGAGGGTTTCTTATGAAGGTCTGTCAGGAATGGAAAACAATAAGGTTTCATCTTGCAGCTCCTCGGGTGACTGTTGGTATGTTTTGTTTTACATCGTTTTAGAGCTCCCGCTTTTCCCAACTGGATTTTCAGGGTTTCCTTGACCTTGCCAGTCAACTCAGAAAAAGCCGACGTCCTTCCTGTTTCTTTTGTCGGAGTCCAGGGTTTCCTCTATCGCTTGGTTGACATTGCAGCACCTTTCCACGTTTCCATCTTTGGGTTTGACTACTAGAGGGTTTTGTGACAACTCTGCCCTGGAACCTTCTACGAGGATTGAGTGGCTGTCACTACACAAATTCATACCCCTTATTCTTGGCTGCCACTCCTCTCCTAACGGGTCCATGATTAGGGATGGATTCAAATATGATAGAACACCTGCCACCTTCACTCGCACACTTCCGTCATCGCAGAGCTACAAAGGCTCACAAGGTCCGCGAAGGTAAACTCCTCTATGTGCTGGGAAGGAATATATACATGGAAAGGGCAGAGGCTCTTTGTTCACGAGCACTCATAGGCAGGCTGGAATACACTCAGATCGGCAAGGATGAATGGCACACTTGGGCTTCAGAGAACTGGAAGCCTCTTTTCTCATATACTCCCTCAATCAGTCTACTTGCCAGAGGATGGATTGTTATAGTTTTTTTAGAAGAGGCTCATGCCCTGTCTGTCTTAAACTCCTTCTGGCGCATACAGGAAGGCTCCCTGGTATTGGACCGCTGGCATATACATTTTGACCCATTAAGGGAACGTGTCAAAAAGAGACACTTATGGGTCCTCCTACCTGGTTTGCCTCTGCCGTTATGGAACCATGAAGTAATGGAAGGCATTGGAAACACCATCGGTCGCTTCGTGGTTGTTGAAGACGACTTTCTCCACTCTTTCGACAAACGAATGGCCAAAATCCTCGTTGAAATGGACCTTGTACCAGGCCTCCCAGCAGATATTGAAATTTCATACCTTGATCGATCTCTGCATCAGCGGTTGGATTATTTGAATGTGCCTTTTCGTTGCAGTAGATGCAGAGCTGTTGGACACCTCCGCAAGACCTGCCCAGTGATGAGAAAGGGGACTGTTTCTACCTCAAATTCCCCTACCTCGGACCGGGTTTTATCCACTTCCCCTTTCGACATGACAGCACAAGAGTTCAAGAACAAAAAAGGTATGTTATCACAAGCATGCTCCCTCTTTGATGATGCTACTAAACAAGAGCTGCTATTATTAGATTCAGTAAAAGCAAATGGCCCCTCCTCTGTCCTTTCGGGGCACCTGGATTTGGAACCGGTCTCCCTGTCTACATTATCCCCTCTCCCTTCCACTGAGGAAGCTCTCCCTGGGTCATCCACATTGATAGATGTGCACCCTTACCCCAAACCCTCAGAAGAGCTCCTCACCTCCCCTTCGAGGCCCCCTTTAACTGAAGCACGCCCTTCTTCAGTTATCCCTTCTCTCTTTTCGGAAGTGGACTTCCCTCCCCTTCCGGGTCCTAAACTATCCTCTGCTCTGTCACCGCCCCACAGCCCGACTTCCTCTCCATCTTTTGTTGATCCTGCCTTGCAATCTTCACTGGAAATCTTCTCTGACAGAACTCCTCGCTCCCCCTCTATCCTTCCCTTGGACTCTATAAGATTTCAGAACGTAACCATTAGAAGAAAATCCAAAAAAACCCCGTCCTCCTCCTCTGATAACTTGACTCTACCCCAGTATACTCCTCTTTCTACGAGATTGAAGAATGCAGCACGCATTGCACAGTCCTCACCCTCTCGGGACCTTAGAGCTATGTCCCTCGAGTCCTCGGATTCTTAATGAAGATTCTTTCCTTCAATATCCGTGGCCTTGGAGGTTTGGCCAAGCACAAAAGCCTTCGAAATCTCTTGGGTTCTCTGACACCCGATCTTATTTTTCTTCAAGAAACTATGACCTGTTCTCATCCTGCTATTCTGTCCTTCTCTAAGCTCCATCCGGGATGGGAATACTGTGTAGTAAGCTCCATAGGCCTCTCTGGTGGGTTACTTGCAGCCTGGAATCCGAGTTGTTCCAGAGTAAAAGCCTTTAAAACTACTGCAGGAATCCTTCTTAAGGCACAAGTTCAGGGTTGTCCTTAGGTTTTCACCCTGCTCAACTATTATGGACCATATACCAATAGGGAGCACTTCTGGGATATGGTTGACAAAGGGGGTTTACTCAACCAACCAAACCTGATTTTGGCAGGAGACCTGAACCTCACCCTAAACTGTTCTGAAATTTTGGACAAAAAGGCCCGTCCTGACCCACTGGGCCCCTTTGTCTCCCACCTGTTCTCCTCCCATCAGCTTGTCGATATTGCTCCAGATACTGTGGGACCTACCTGGCGTAATGGATGCTCGGGTGATGATGGCATAAGCAAGCGTCTCGATAGGTTCTTGCTCTCCTCTAACTTGTTCGATCATCTGCCATTATACAGGGCTTGGACAATGCCATCAGCCATATCGGACCACTATCCGATCATCCTGGAATGGAGGGATACTTATGAGCCATGTATTTATCCCTTCAAGTTCAATCACTCATGGCTATCTTTTGAGGAATTTAGAGTGATGATCAAGACAGAGTGGCCTCTCCTTTCTCAGGACTCGGGATTTTCTGGGATGGAGTCTTTCTCTAGAAAACTTAGATTACTCAAGAAGAAGATTAAAGACTGGACACATCACAAGTCCATTGAAATAAAGGATAAAAGTATCTTACTTGAGTCTGATATTAATAAGCTCCTCTCTTCTTCCCCATCGAGAATTCTTTCCAGAGAATCACACATCACTTTAAATTCTCTCCAATCTGAGCTCAAGAAGCTGAGGGATCACGAGATCCTCACTGCCAAACTCAAAAGCAGGATGACATGGGCAACTCTGGGTGACTCTAACACCAAATTCTTCCATTCAGTGGCCACAGCTAGGAAAAACCACAACGCGATCTGGGGACTGGAGGACGAGAGAGGTATTCTGATTGACAATGAACAAGATTTAAAGGATTTGGGTGTTGGTCATTTTAAAAAGATATTCAGGGATGATAACCTTACCTCCATCTCTGCTCAAATGAAAATTATCAGTCTCTTTCCTATATACATCTCGCCTGAGGATCGGTCTACTTTTACTTCCAAGGTCACATTAACTGAAATAGAAAGGGCACTTAAGTCCTTCAAAAAGGACAAAGCTCCGGGACCTGATGGGTTCCCTGTTGAGTTCTTTCTCGCATTTTTTGACCTTTTGGGGGAAGAACTGGTGTTTTTAGTGGAAGAAGCTCGTTTGATTAGAAGAGTCCTTCCCTCACTGAACTCGACTTTCATCACACTGATTCCGAAAAATGACAAACCTTCTTCCTTCGCAGATTTTCGACCCATCTCCCTTTGCAATTTGATTTACAAACTTATTGCCAAGGTTGTTGCGCTGCGTCTGAAGCCCTTTCTGGATCTTTCTATTTCCCCCCAGCAGTTTGGTTTCCTCAAAAACCGTCAGATAACGGAGCCTGTTGCCATTACTCAAGAAGCCCTTCATTCAGTCAAATCTCGAAACAAAAGTGCTCTTGTCCTCAAGCTTGATCTCACAAAAGCCTTTGACAAAGTTAACTGGACTTTTATCAGACTCATCCTTCTGCAAATTGGCTTGCCTCTTGAAGGTGTAAACTGGATTATGGGCTGCATAACCTCAGTTAATTTTTCCCTTCTTATCAATGGCTCCCCTACCCATTTCTTCACGGCTTCCCGGGGCATTAGGCAAGGATGCCCTCTCTCACCTCTCCTCTTCATCTTGGTGATTGAAGGCCTCAATCTTCTTATTAAGGATGCTCGCAAACATGGAAAGGTAAAAGGTATCAAAATTTCCAAAGATCTCTCTCTCACACACTTACTCTTTGTAGATGATGTGATTCTATTTGGGATGGGTACCACAGAATAATGGATAGCTCTCAAGGTCCTCCTCGATATCTTTTACGAAGCTTCTAGAATGCTTATAAACTCTGAAAAGTCTTGCTTCCTCTGCAACAATTTAGATGATGGATTGGTAACCAGGATTACTCGTACCTTGCCTTTCAAGACCCAGCCCATGACCACTGGATTTAAATATCTTGGATATTTTATTAAACCCTTGGGATACCATGTAAAAGACTGGTTATGGCTCATTAAAAAATTCGAAAACAGGATTTCTCACTGGTCCTACAAACTTCTTTCATTGGGGGGGAGGCTTGTACTTATCAAAGCAGTACTTACCAGCATCCCGGTATTTTGGATGGCACTAGTCCCCATACCGAAATCCATCCTGGGGAAACTAAAAAGTCTGATTTTTTATTTCCTTTGGGGCACAAAGGGGAATAAGAAAAAGTTTCATCTGGTAGATTGGACATCTTTATCCAAACCCACTGCTCAGGGGGGATGGGGGATAAAAAATCTTGAATGGTTCAGCATTTCTCTAAGAATCAAATCCTTCTGGCAAGTTCTATGTGGCGACAGTCTCTGGTACAAATTAATTATGGAAAAATATTTAAAGAAAAACACAGTCCTATCGTGGATTCGTAGGAAGGATTTCTCTGTTTCTGGTGTATCCATCATCTAGAAAGGTTTCATAAGCCTTGTCTCCTGGCTAGGATGTGGATTAATATGGATGGTAGGTGATGGTTTGAACATTAGAGTCGGCCTGGACCCGATCACAGGTTTGGATACATGTTTCACTCTGCCTTTGGACCTGCGCGACTATTTGGAAGATTACGGTATAATCTCGCTGGCTCATGCTAGAAATCACTCACCGGAAGACACTACATACTGGTTCTCAGGATCTGAATTAGATTTAGGAGGTGATTGGTATAATATTTGGAATAATTATATCAGGGGGATTGAACAAGGAAGAATAAGACTCGGTACAAGTCCAGACTGTTTATTATGGTCATACAAGGATTACACAGGCTCAATAACGGCTGCGATAGCTTAGGACTGTGTGGCTAATCACTTTTTGGATGTTCATGGTGAAGTTCATCTCCTCCTTCGAGCCCTTTGGAAACTCGGACTTCCTGAGAAGATTCGCTGCTTCATTTGGCTTCTTTCAAATAACAGGGTACTAACCTGGGATCGGCTCATAAAAAGGGGATTTCAAGGTCCCAGTCTCTGTATTCTTTGCAAAAAAAATGAAGAGTCGGCTCAGCACCTGTTCATGGATTGTTCATATACAAAGAATGTATTTCAAGCAATTGTTGACCACTTTAGCTCTCAGTCCCTTCATAACATCACTGAAGGTACTTCCGTTAGGCAATACCTGGACAGTTGGTTACGAGTACATTCCATGGACTATGCATATCTATATCTGCCCTTTTTTATTTTCTGTACAGTCTAGAAACAACGGAACAGGTCCATTTTTGAAGGTTTTACTCCATCTGTATATGGAGCCCTCCAACAGGTTGAAGTGCTCCACCATACCTTCTCGATGCCTGTTAAGAAGCAAAAGATAAGAAATTTTGTTTTGCCTCCCAAGATTTACTACCCTTGTGGTTTTTTCGATGGTGCAGCCGCCAAGAACAAAGGGGGTGCAGGTTTTACATTACTCTTACGCAGCACACACAGCTTTCAGTTCTCCATGGGATGTGGAAGATGTACAAATACGAAATCTGAGTTGATGGCTTTATGGGCCCTTCTTATTGTTTCAAAGTTCATGGGTGTACCTCTTCTCTCTATCTATGGAGACTCCCTTGTCATCATACAATGGGTTACCGGCAAGAGCAATTTGAACCTCCCTTATCTGAGTCACTGGTGTGATGACATAAAAGATCTTCTACAAACATTTTCGGGAATGATCATGAAACACACTTACCATGAGCATAACCAGATTGCTCATAGTCTCTCAAAAAAGGCTCTCCTTCTGGATTCAGGATATGGGGAATTCAAAGAAATTCTGAATGATATTACTACGGAACATGGTAACTATCAGTTATTTTAGATGTGTTGTGCCTGTCTTATTTAGCGCACTACTTATTTGTTTTTGATTGGGAGCACAGTATCTCCATGTAGAGACGTTCAGTTATCTATTATGCTCATGATATTTGCTGTTCTTCACCCTTGCTGGGAATGATAATTATCTGACCTGTTTTATAGGAGTGATGATAAAGCCTGTTAAAATAACAGGCTTGTGATTTAAAAATATGTTTTGATGACAGAAACTATCTCGGTAGAGAGGAATACCTCCATGACCAAGTCTCTGCATGCAGAATGATCTTATGTTTTGATTGTATATCATGATCTTTGATTCAATAGAATAACAAGATCTAGTATTTTTTCTTCTTAGAAAGAAAAAAGAAAAAAAAAACTATTGGCTTAACTCCAATGATTCTACAACTATTAGCTTAACTTCAACTCTAATTACTTACTCTTTTATTAACTACAATAGATTTATATTAGCTTAACTATTAGATACAACTATTTGCTTAACTCCAATGCTTCTACAACTATTAGCTTAACTTCAACTCTAATTACTTACGGCTTAGTCCAACTACATTTGGCATCTAGGAGTCTAGCTAATGTGCAGTCATGTAAGAGTCGAACTCCTAATAAAATAGTTCAAACTCCTAATAAATTCCTCTGAACTCATGTGATAACTACACTTAGTAGCATGGTATTGTGCAACTCATGCGACACTCGAACTCCACCTACCAACTGGGAGTTTAGTTAATGTGCATAAGGCTTAGTCACGATAACTCAGAGCTCTTTTATTAACCACAATAGATTTATATTAACTATTAATCGTTCAAGCTCCTTATAAACAATTATAAACTAGCAGCTCGAAGTCGAGTTAATTAGTCAAATTGCATTTTACAATTGGAAGTTGAAGTAAAGTGCAGTTCGTGTGATAGTATAATTCCTAATAAAATCCTCTGAACTCCTAATAAATTCCTCTTGACTCGTGATAACTGCAGTTAGTGGCATGGTAATGTGCATCTGATGTGACACTCGAACTCCACCTACCAATTGGGAGTCCAGTTAATGTGCATAAGGCTTAGTCCAACTCCATTTGGAAGCTAGAAGTCAAGATAACTCGAAGCTCTTTTATTAACTACAATAGATTTATATTAACTTTTAAATTAACTATTAAATACAACTATTAGCTTAACTCCAACATGATGATACAACTATGAGCTTAACAACTACAACTTAAGTGGTTTTTATGTTAGATTAACTATTAAATACAAGTAATTGGCACATTCTTTAGGAAAAAAATTTATAACTATTAGGTTAAATCCAATGATAATACAACTTTAACTTAACTTCAACTCCAATCACAAATTTTAATTGAACTGTTGATATATTAACTTTTAAATTAACTATTAGATACAATTATTAGTTTAAATCCAATGATTCTACAACTATTAGCTTTAACTCTATTCGCAATTATATTGGATAACTATTAGATTAACTATTAGGTTAACTCCAATCATGATACAACTATTCAATTAACTTCAATGGTGATATATTCCTCTAGCCGTATTCCAAACATATTAATCTTATTAATATGGTTGTTGCTAGTTATATTTGTGTTGAAATTTTAATTGAATCATGAACGAATAGGTGGTGAACTCCACGTGAAACGTGACACTAGTAGTGAAGCTATCTAACTTCTTTCCAAACTTTGGCCTCTTTTCTACTCTAGCCTTTCGTGTCCCTACTAGTCCTATACGTCTCTTGTCACAACCCTCTTCTATAGCCTTAGGGGCCATTCTTAACCCAACGTTTGGCTTCTCCTTACTTCCTATCCTCCCTAATTACTATCCCAATCTCCTAGGTGCTCCAACGTTAGAAACAATGGCTAGAAGTGACATTGATGATTGTAAACCCTAATCGTTGGTGCTACGTAGAATAAGTGGAGACGTGGAGGCGCTATTTATTTTTTGAGGTAGAAACCCTAATTTGTAAAGGCTGCCAACGCCATTTTTCTTGGGCGTTGAAGATTGCATCTCTCCTCTGCATGTAGAAGACTAATGAAATCGTTAAATAAATGCAGCACTGTTGGTATCGATATCCTCACTTGTGAAAAAGACTGTATTGCGGTTGTAGACTTGTGAAGATGCCTAATATCATCGAATATGAAATATTGTAGAATTGATGCATTTAAATTGTTCATACTTGTATCACACTTCATAGATGCTGCACACCTTTTGAAGCCCATGGAGAAGTTTTGGTATAGAGTTGAAGTGTATAGCTTTGGTGAAGACTGTTATCTCTGCTGAAGCTTGTGAAGAATGAAGACTCTGATTTGAAGAGTTGCGTTGAACCTTTGAAGTCTCACATGAACCCTAAATATTCACATAAACACTAATCCACTTTTTGAATGAGTTGAAGACTTGTGACATTGAAGACTCCTCAGAAGCGTGAATGCTCTCCATCCCTCTTCTCCTTTCGTTAAGACTGTTGCGAGCATTAGAACTGAATCATAGGATTGGGGCCCATGCACGAAAGGTATTGATATACCTCGTATTATTTCCTCATCGTGTATTGAAGTGCATTCTTTTTATAGTGGCATGAATTAAGAAATGAGAGCAAATGCTAAAAGCTATTGCATCCTCGAAGATTGTATGCTATTACTGTGTACTGTGGGGTGAAGACTGGGTGTTATGGCTGCTTATTAATTGTTTTCCCTACACTTGCTTCTACACGAGGAGTGAATGTGTTGAAGTGTTGGAAAGAGATTTTTGCTACAATTAAATGGAGTGGCGTGCATGGATAGTAAGCTAGGTGCGTGGAGTGTATTACTTGGAATGTATTCGCTCTAGAATTTCAGTAGGTTGAGGAGTTGCATTGACGAGCTATCTCTCTTGCTACTGCGTATTGTTGTTATGCAAATAATGTAATGAGGTCACGGTGACCTGTGTGAAGTGAGATAAGAAATCCTCCTTGATATCTGGCTCGAGAATAGTGGGAGAAAAATAAAACCTGCGTTGGGGCAGTCTCTAGCATATTGATGATCTATTATGCACTTATGAATTGGATATTTACATGACAGTAGAGTGGTTAAAGGATACAGATCGTAGTGAACGTGAAATTGCACATGATGCACTTGATGTATAGCATCAAATGATAGCCAGTGATTAAGCCAACTTGACGTAGAATGAGCATCTATACTCCCTGCAAAGTTTGTTGAATGCAGCGGTTGAGACCTCTCTTGGGTGCACGGTCTCTCTCATAGAGCTGCATTGAAATATTTATATGCGATTCGACCTTTCTCAACGTGGAGGATTCAACCATTGAGTTGCATCCTCTCCTTTGAAGATTGCGACCTCGTGTGAAGCAAAAAACAATGCAGAAGAGCCCAAGCAAATTTGCAGCTTGTTGTTACAACTACTCCAAAAAAACTAAAGAAGCACATCATCCAAGGACTTACTTATAGCAGATTCTTCAATTCAACGTTAAAAAGCATAACTTACAACTATTAAGATTCTTCAATTTAACATTAAAAAGCGTAACTTACAACTATTATTTGTTTGTAAGTTCTAGTGTGTGTTTGGTACTTGTATGTGTGTTTTTGTATAGTAACAAAATTGAGGAAAAGTTTAATTGCATTGTATGTGGGTGCATTTTCAGCTGACACCCCTCACTTTTAAATTTGAATCTGTTGAATCTTGTTTCTAAATGGTGGAGATGAAAGAGCCCTCAATCTAATTGAGTCAATTATACTTAGTCCTTCATGCACAAAAAGACCTCACATAGTCCTCACAATATCTCAAAATCTTGTTTCTAAATAGTGGAGATGAAAGAGCCCTCAATCTAATTGAGTCAATTATACTTAGTCCTTCATGCACAAGAAGACCTCACATAGTCCTCACAATGTCTCAAACTACATCACAGTTGTTGAACACTCTAGTACTTACAGTTGTAGACTAATCAATCACAATCAACAAACAAACTCTTCAAACTATCATCAATCAATTGCAGGATTTGAAAGCCAAAGAAGACGATGCACATGACATGAAACAACATTTTGAACTAGTGTTTGTTCAGAGCAATCCTCTATTTGAAGAGGATTCCTATTCGCTAATGTCGCATGACCAAAATAGTGAAATCATGTAAGAAGATGTACAAATAATTCAAAGTTCCAGATGGTGACATAGTGACCGAGTTAGTCATATGAAAGACTAGTGTTTTGATCTTCATCCTTGTCAGCATTGCAGGAAGTGTAACCATTCTTCAAATCGGTGTGTGAAGTTGAAGAAACCTACAAAAGTGAAACTTGCAGCAGAATTTTGTATCAATTCTTACTTTGTACCTGACAGGGGGGAACATGATGTTAGGTTCAAGTTTCGAAGCCTCCTTTTGATAACAAGCAGCCATGGCCATCCTCAAGTAAGCCAAAAAAAGGGAGCTTGAGCCACAGTCAGTTTGGGAGGGCAAATTCAATAATGTAGCCACATGGACAAAATAGAACCATGCCCCATAGTACTCGTGTGTTTTGTGTCTAGTTTTGACATCATGAGACTCTCCTCTCCTCACAATGTTCATGACAGAGGGGGAAATGAAGACCGTGAGAAACAAGCGAGCAAGATCAAGCGAGCCTAAAATGCCATGTTCGACTGAGCTCATACGTTGGTGGTCAACCTCAAACCACACATTTATCAAAAAACATCAACTTCTACTAGACATTAGATGGTGGTCCTCAAACCACCACTTTCTATAGAACTATTGAGCCTTTGTAACAAATGAAATATTAAATAATGAATCATATATAATAATAGTATTGACGACAGGGCCAAGCTGATCTGGTTAAGCCTGGGCCAATCGAGGGCCGATCTAGGCCGATCGTGGAGTGGCTGGGTCGTGAGGGCAAGGGAGATAGCAGCTCTTGGATCGTGCTTCCCAGGCTGGCTATATGGCTTCTCAACCGCCAGATCCACCTCTAGACAAACCTCATAGAAACTTAGATCTTGCCTTTCAAGCTCTGGTTTCCTCATCTCCGATCCATCCTGCAGGGTTAACTCCAGCTTCCAACTTTGTGAAGAGAGTAGCAGTGCCAAGAGTTCAAATCATGTCGGTAACTTCACGAATGAAAGCCCTAGATCTGAGCGAGCGAGGTCTGATTGGGAAGTTCTCAGGCATCTGGCCTTCACTGAAATCCATGGAGATCTGGATCTCCAAAAACTGGATGCCCCTCATCAAAGGGGGTCTGCAACACTGCTTCTGCGGTAAAGGCTTTTACACCTTCCTGTTCGAAAACAAAGAAGATAAAGATCTTATATTCCGAAGTGGGCCTTATTTTTGGAGCCCTTGAGGTCTATATCTCAATCGATGCACTCTCTCATTTGATCCAGAAAAATATGTTCCCTCAGCAGTGTCGATCTGGGTCCGGCTACCACACTTACCTCTTCATTGCTGGAATGATGAATCCCTGCAGTTGATCGGGAACTCACTAGGCAGATACATAGACAAAGCCGACCCAAAGGGGCCTCTATTCGCCTGTGCCAGAATTTGTGTTGAGGTAGGCTTAGAGAAAGGGTTACCGGAAGGAGTTAGTCTATGCATGGATGGATGGGAATTCTACCAAAAGGTAGACTACGAACAATTGCCTTTTAAATGAAGGAAATGCCACGAATATGGCACTTCGTAAAGAACTGCCCTAAGTCTCCACTAGAAGAAGTTGGGAAAAACCCGGAAGAAGGATGGCATCAAGCAAAGAAGGAAAAAAAAACAAATCCCACCCTTGCTAGTAACCTCGAAAAAGGAAAGGAAAAAACCCAAGAACAACCCATCAAAAGCTCAGAAACCCTCATCAGCAATCAATTCGAGGCTCTTCAAACAGAAGAAGGGAAATACCAGATCTAGAAGCCCAGAACAAGGAAGATGGAATAGAAGGTAGCAAGACCCAATCCCCGATAGCAACCTCCCCAATAGTGATAGAAGATGTTTCCGAAAAGGATCCAACCCCCCTGGTGGAACTTGAGCAGAGATGGTGGCAACAGATGAAGAGAATATGGGAAAAACTTTCGAAAGATCGCCTTCCCCAGGGGGGACATGGGTAGAAATGGTCAAGCAAACCAGGATCAATCCAAAGTTGGCCACCCCCGGTCAAACCTCATCTCAAAAAACCCAGGAATCATCACGAGTAGGGCCATCTCAAACCACCAGAGGAAGAAAATCTCAAAAGCAACAATGAGAGCAAGAGGCAGAAAGAGAGATAGAGATGGGAAGGCAACTCAACATAGAAGACACCGACCTGCTCCAAAATATCAAATCTTCAGGCGCCAGAGAATTCAGACCCCGAGCAGGGTCTCATGCATCCAAAAAATAATGAAACTAATCTCTTGGAACTGCAAAGGATTGGGAGGATCAATCAAGGTGGAAACCTTGAAAAATATCATAAACTCTGAGAAACCAGACATTCTGTTGATCCAAGAGACCAAGATGCCAGAAGATGAGGTTTTGAGTAGGTCATCCCTCTTCTGGAAATTCAGTGCTGGAAAGGCCATTAGTTCTATAGGTGCTTCAGGTGGAGTAGCAACATTCTGCAGAGAAGATAAATTCGACATCATAGCAACAAAATGGAACATGCATTGGATTTTAGTAGAATTCCAAAATAAAAGCAATCTGGAAGTGTTTTACATATGCAATGTATATGGGTCTACCCACTACAAAGAAAAAATGGATTTTTGGGAATCCTTACTTGCTTTGAAGTTAGATCTACAGGGAAAAGAAGTTATAATAGCTGGAGATTTCAACACAACAAGGTCAAGCTCAAAAAAAGAGGAGGCTCGATCATCAGAGACCCTTTTGGTGAAAAACTAGAAGATCTCATGGCAAATCTAGATCTTTTGGATCCTTTGCCCAAAAATGGGAAAATCACTTGGAGCAACAAGTGAGCTAGACCATGACATATCGCGGCAAGATTATACCAGTTTCTGGTAAGTACTACCTTCCTTCGAAAATATTTACTCCCCTCTTCTCTTATCATATCCTCAGCCACTTCTGATCATAAGCCCATCTTGCTCTCCTTCTCCTTACCAACCAACCTGGGGCCTATCTTGTCACACCCCCGGTTTTAACCCCGTTTGCATGATGTATATAATGTAATTAATCATGGTGAGGAGCTAAAGGCAAAAGCCCACCATCGATTTGGTTGTTCGGCAGTGGGGATAGTTGCCGATGGTATGCCGTGCTATCCGGCACATTATAATGTGGCATCATGTAAATACGCACACCAAATAAAATAAACCACAACCAACTACAGCAGTGCAACGTTGAATGAAAAGGGCGTGATTCCAAAGGATAATGGGTGGGGGATGTCAAACCTTGGTCTATGGGGGAAAAGCCCATGTGCTACCACCTTGTGTGTTTTGCCCCCTTTCCTTATCTCACCCAACCATTTTGATGTCTTGATGAAGGTAGTTGGGGCAGTTATAGTTTTGGGAGTGGGGTGGCAGGACTATCAGTCCTTTTCCCACACGCCCACTCCACCCACGACCTTCCATTCACTCCACTCCATCCCGGTCAGTTCACCTTCACGGCGGTGTCTGTTGAGGCTCGCGCAGAGCCGTGGTTTGTTCTTCTCACTCATGTGCCTGGCCTTCACCTCCACCGCCATTCTCTCCATGGTCGGTTGCCCTCACGCCTGGTCTTCAACCTTCACGACGGTGGTCTACTGGTCCTTCCTCCGGATGGTCTGTTTGCTCCTCCGGTTGACCTGTTAATCCTCACGCAGGATTCTTCCATTCTGGTCTGTTCATCTTCCTCATGCAGAGGTTGGTGCTGTTTTTCCTCACGCACAAGGGGTTGTTCTACTAGAACTCACGCAACCAGGAGAGGAGCTGCTTATCAGTGGTCATCCACGTTTATTCACAGGGTGGAATTGGGTAAGTTTTTCCTCTGTGTTTGGGGTCTGGTGCAAGTTGCTCTCACGCCCAGACTGTTTGGAGTCGTTTTCTCTGTGTTGTGAGCTGTGCTCATGGATTACGTTGTGGGATTGTTGTCTTCCCTGCATTTTGTTGGTTGTGGTGTCCAACTGTGCTGTGGACCACTATGGATTCATAGTGAGTCGTTTTCTGTAAACAACGATGTCCCTGTTTTGTGGATTGTGAATGTTGCTATCATTCATTGTGTGTTTGTGGTTGCTGAGGTACCCTAGTTTGGGTTGCAGCTGAGTTGTTTTGGCCACGCTAGGGCCAGGAACAACTCTGAGTTGCCTTGTGGACTTGAGCTGTGTCTCACCTTTCGTTTGGGGCTGTCACCGGTTGCCTTTGCTTCTTCACAGGGCTGTGAAGGGACTGTGTTGCTGCGGTATGCAGTGGTTGGTCTTCGGACTATGTTGGCTTGGCCGATTGTTGAAGGCCTGGTAAAACCAGCGGTGTTGGTTTGTTGATTGTGTCCCTCGGCTATGTGTAAGCCTGCATTGACCCTTATCCTTGGAGGAATCATGCCCAGCTCGGGGGTGGCAGCGCTACTGAGAGATTGATGAGCACGCTGACCTATGGTTGGGTGGAACGTTGCAGCGACGTAGCTGGTTCCGGGATTCTTCATCAAAAGATAAGTAATGTTATTATTTCATCTCTGCAATTAACCTATTGTTTTATAAATCATGATGAACATGTGAATGTTGTTTTATGTATATGTTTGCTTCCACTGTATGATCGAAGATTTATGCATTGAGTGATTGTGCATATATGATGATGGATTATTCATCTTAGCCTGCATCTGGTTATCTAGTATGCATTATGATTAAGCTTTTAACTCAGCATTTATCCTCGTTTCCGTTCATGGGGTTGTTTGCCCGGTTATTGTGGTGTTGGTCGCATCCTCTTCGCTGGTTCAAGGGATGGGGACGTAACATATCTCCTTTAGGTTCAACCCCCTTTGGTTGAATAATGCCAAAACCCTATATATTATTCACACAGCTTGGAATTTTACTCTATCTGGATCCCCCATCTACATTTGGGAATCTAAGCTAAGGGCTGTCTGTTCTTCTCTAAAAAAGTGGGCAGCAATCTCCTATTCATAACCAACCATTACAAAAAAAGCCTTCAATCAGGACAGGATACTCTACTCTCTAAAATGGAAGTAGAAGAGATCACTTCGAAAACCTTAGCTAAAGAAAAGACTCTAAACTGTGAAATCCTAATAGCAGCAAGATAAGAAGAAGAGACCCTAAGAATTAAATCTCGCCAACTTTGGTTAAAAGGAGGGGATAGAAATACAAAATACATCCACAACCAAACCAAAACCATATTGAGTTTCAACTTTATCAATGAGTTGAAAAATAGCAATGATCAAATTATTACTGGACAAGACAATATCAAGAAGTTGGCCTTTCAACTCTTCAATCAACTATACTCTGACATTGGTGAGGAGGATCCTCTCTCCCAAGCGGGTCTGCTATCAGAAATCCAACCTAGCATCACTGAAGAAGAGAACAAGGAGATGGAAAATCCAATATCATAAAATGAGATTATAGAAGCAATCTGGACCCTCCATCCAGATAAATCCCTAGGTCCTGACTCGGTTTACAATAAACTTTTATCGAGCTTCTTGGGACATCATCAAAGAAGACTTAAAGAAAATGCTAAACTGGACCAGGAAAAAAGATAAAATCGGAGGAGCCACAAACTCCGCCTTCTTGGCTTTGATCCCTAAAGAAAAAAACCCTCTTTCGATTGAAAGGTTTTGTCATATCTCCTTATGTAACACCTCATACAAAATTCTCACCAAAATCCTTGCCTCAAGAATGAAAAAAATCATGGCAAAGATTATTTCTGAAACACAAGGAGGTTTCATTGCCAGCAGGCAAATCATGGATAACATAATTATTGTCCAAGAGGCCATTCACTCTAGCTTGGAACACAAACGAAAAGGCATGGCCATCAAGATGGACATGGAAAATGCTTTTGACAAGGTCAACCATGTCTTTTTATTTGAGATCGTGCTTAAAATGGGATTCTCCAAAAAAAATTGTTGATGGATGAAAGCTTGCATTAGCAACCCGTGGATCGCACCTCTAGTTAATGGCAAATCGGCTGGCTTCTTCTAAGCCTCTTGGGGACTCTGTCAAGGTTGTCTATTATCCCCTTTCTTATATCTTATTGTAGCTAAATATTTTAGCATAAAGCTACAGGATATGCAAACTAATGGAGAACTCAGAGGCCTCAAAATTGCCAGAGGTGTCAAAAACGCAAACCATTCACAATTTGCAGATGACATTATTCTATTAGGTGGAGCTTCCGTCATAATTGCTGAAAGATTCGGAAAAGTCATCTCCACCTTTGTCAAAGCTTCATATGGGAAAGTAAGTGTTGTTAAATCCAAAATCTATGTCTGGAACTACCCTGCTAGAACGTTGGCCAAGATTACTAGGATGTTAGGATACGAGGGTTGCTCAAGTTGGAACTCTTTCACATATGTAGGAGTTCCAGTTCACAAAGGGAACAAGAAAATCTCTGATTGTAAAGACCTGGTGGAGAAAATAAAAAATAAAATACATACTTTGGGAGCAGTATGTCTCAACCCAGTAGAGAAATTTACCCTCTTAAATGTTGTTCTGGCAGCATACCCTATCTTCATTTATTCCATTGCACTTGCCCCGAGCTTGATTGTTCAGGAGATCGAGAAAGAGCTAATAAGATTCCTGTGACAGGGAGGAAAACAAAATGGAAATAAAAAATTGCATTTAATCAACTGGGTACAGGCCAAAAAATAGTGTAGGAGTTAGAGTTAAAGACTTAACAGCTATGAATCTAGCAATGGGAGCAAAAATTGTCTGGCAATTGATCTCCGGAGACAGAACCTGGTGGAAAGAAGCACTGAGGAAGAAGTATTTGATTGGAAACAGAGCCAGATGCTTAGATAGCATTCCACCTCTCCAAAACGCGTCTCCAATCTGGAGGCTATGCCACAAAGCAGCGTTCATCATCAAAGAGGAATTGAGATGGGCATCAGGAAACTGCAAAAGAATTCGGATTTGGGAAGACAAAGTGGACAATGCTCAATAGCATGACAGTCTAGTGGATCTTAAGACGTGGATGCACAACCAAAATCTATCCACGATTTTTGACATTTCAAACTAGCACTGCAGTGGTAGATGGGTCGGCTGGAGGCACCTGGAAACGCCTATCCATTTAAAAATGGATTATACATTGCTGCAATCGCTACTCCAAGGGTCGCTCCCGATCCACGCCAATATTCTAGATTATAGAAGCTAGGGCAAAACCCATTTTTACACAGTGAAGGCCGGTTACACTTCAATTCAAAACAATAGCACGAAAGAGGGCATTTGGAAAACTGTTTGGAGCAGTGACGGGCTCCCAAAAATTTTTTTTTTTCTGTTGGCTCTTGACCCATAAAAAAATCCTATCAGCTGAGAACCTAAAAAAGAAAGGAATGGAGGGCCCGTCTCGGTGCATTCTATGCAAAAGCGTAGAAGAAACACAAAATCACCTCTGCCTGGAGTGTTCATTCGCCAACAAGGTATGGTGTTTTGTTCTTAAAGAGCTCAGTTTTAATATTACCCTCCCTACCAACCTGAGAGACTTCTTTACCTGTTGGAAATATTACTGTCAAGGCACCTTATTTAAAAAACCAGTTTTCTCCAAAGCTTGGATCACACTCCCAAAATTTGTATGGTAGAAGATTTGGATAGCCAGAAATAAAGGTATTTTTGAAAATCTGAATACTCCTCCTCGGCTAAAGCTTTATGGACAGAAACTCTACTATCCAATGGACTGCGGAATTTACATCTTGAACCGTTAAACACCCTTGAAAAAAGTTGGATGAGAGATTTTCTTCACCCCATCATGCCTATCCCGAAAGAAGTTAAAAAACCTTCCTCTCTAAACTGGCAGATTCGAAAGAGCCCTGATCTTTTCAAAAATTGGTCGACAAAGTTAGATTGTCACTCTCTATTCTTCGACGGGGCCTCCAAAGGGAATCCAAGACTGTCAGGTGCAGGCAGAGTAATTTTTTACCCTAGGGGGATCAAACACAAAGAATTCACCTTGGGACTTGGGAGGAGCACCAACAATCAGGCGAAGTGGCTAGCATTATTGAAAGGATTGGAAATTGCTATCACTCTTGGAATCCAAGATCTAGCAGTGTTTGGTGATTCATTACTAGTTATCAAAGATGTAAGGAAGCTGGCCAGAAATTATAAAAGGCCCTCCAACAAGATGCAACATATTTTCAATAGACTTATTACTGAATTTAAGGTTGTCCAATTTCTTCATATCCTCCGCACAAACAATCATTCTGTAGATCATATGGAAAACAAAGGAATTTAGATTGAATATGGCTTCATGGCTTGCGATGGCAACAATCCTGATCGTTGTTGGATACCTTGACAAAGGAGCAGTTTTGATATGTACAATTTTTGCATTCTCATTCTGGGGAAATTTGTAAGAGTTTACAGTCACTCTAGATTTGGTTTATTTCTAGATAACTATCATCATGTAAAAGAAGAGNATAGATATAGATATAGATATAGATATAGATATAGATATAGATATAGATATTAATTATATTTAATTAAGTGACATAACCCTTTGGTGAATAGACATCCTCATTGTACATTGTCATCTTTATCTTATCAATTATATAATTGATTATTTGTCTATTTATTGATCCTTTGTATTGTTTACATTGGTTATTTGTGTAAGAAATGACTTCGTGGTATCAAAGCCCATTCTTGGGCTTGATTCTGACCTTTGGCCACAAACCCTTCTTGGAGTTTCTCCGAAACTTATTCTTTGGCCATTATGTATACTTTGTCTAATTTGGTTTTTTACCATCCATTCAAATTGATTAATTAATTTGTACAAATAAGAAGTGGTGAAAGAAAGAAAAAAAGTAAAAAGAAAAAGAAGGGAAAAACAAAGTAAAAAAAGAAGATTCAATCAAGTTAATCTAAAAAATAAAAATAAAAGGAGAAAATAACAATTTTTTGGGGCTTCAAATGAGAAGATGAGACCATGAAGTAAGAAAAATAAAATATTACAAAGAAGAAGTGGGGAAAATAATTATATGCAAGAGAAGAAGAAAAAATTAAAAGAATAGAATTCATAAAACCACACATGGTTTTACTTACTATATTAAAATTATAAAGAAGTTCAATAAGGTTTCCTTTGAGGACAAGTCTTTCCTTTAGGGAAAGACAATGTAACAAATAAAATTATAAAATAATGAATAATATATAATGATATAAATAATATAAATAAAACATAATATTAATTATATTTAACTAAGGGACATAACCTTTTCGTGAATAGTCACCTTATAAGTCCTATATATGGGGCTACGTCCTCATTGTACATAATCATATTTATCTTATCAATTATATATTCGATTATTTGTTCATTTATGGATCCTTTGTATTATTTACATTGGTTATTTGTGTAAGAAACAATTTTATTGTTTCAACCTTCATGTCAAGTTCCAGACATAACCTTTGAGCCTTTGCGCCAAGTTTGAGAGTTTGTGGTCTGCCTTAAACCACACACATAGTATAATACTCCAAATTTTGCTAGGCATTTTAGCTGGTGGTTAGCCACAACCACCTCTTCAGAGAGCACTTGTATTAGCAAAAGATAGTGCAAGCTTCTAGTTAATTTCCTTGGCAATTTGGATTGTCAGGATGGAAATGTTCAGCAAGTGGTAGCTATCCACTTCCATTTAATCAACTCTTTTTTTTGGACTCATACACACCCTTTGGGTTAAGAGGGGAATTATTTGGAACATAATTCTTAGTGTTAGGATTGTTCACATGCAAGGAAGATCACAAGTATAGAAGAAGACCAAAGGTCTCTCGGGAGTCCAAGAGTCCACTTGGGAGATGAACCGAAGGGACATTATCATTGTACATATTCACATCTAATTAATGAGAATGATTGTGCACCTTGCAATAAGGATTACAAAGAGACCAAGAAAAATCTTGAAATCGTTTATTACGAGCGTAACATAGAGTAATAAACCCAGAAATCAAATTTCTCACCAACATCCATCTTCATTAAACGTTCAAAGCAAAGGACACACCATCCGAGGAACGGACCACGCTACCATCATATGAATCTAAATGAAAATAACCTGGCTAAAGAGAGAGTCCTTCTTTCAATAAGTGATCATCTTCCATATTATGAGTCCGAGGGATAAATTGACAATGAACCTGAAAAAAGGTGAATCAAAATTTCTCGAATATAAGCGGCCAAATTCTGCAGGAATATATTTTGGAATTGAATATCTTTATTCATTCAACGAAGAACTAATTGAGAATTGCCATATACCTTTTGTTAGTGTTGGAATCTGCTCATGGACGGCTACAAGAACATGACCAACACATCTTAATGCTCAGAGGAAAATGATTGGTTGAATTTGCCTTTTAAGGTAGCTTGTGCAAGAGGTCAAGAGAATACTGTAGATAGAGAAAGTGTAATACAGTTGAAAACATTAGGCTTTTTAATTAGCAGTGGACAACCATACTGAAGTAAGAAACATAAATGATGGCTCAGGTACAAAGCTTAATAATAGCATGTGGAAAAAATTATTTGGTCATATACATCGTTTAAATACTATGTGTAGAAAAACATTATAAATAAATATATCGTGAACATTCATTCACCGTATAAGCATTCATATTGATAACATCAACATGAAATATTTTATAGATCAGTGACAGTTTATAGAAAACAACAAAACATTCGAGTCAGAAGTAAAGCTAAAACCTGGTTCATAAAAGATAATATCGCATATTCATAAGCAAGTCTCCAAAAAGGAATTACAGAGTAGTGTCTCAAACTTTCAAAACAATCACTCTCGATCCCATTCAAAACTCTCAGCCTTCAAGCTAGAACCCCCATTCTTTCTTCTTTCCTACATTGTATAGAAAATGCCTATCACTTCTTTGATCCAAAACCTAAGGAGATCGAACCTTCCCAAAGAATAAGTATAACAATTTTGTTACATAAGATTAGGATATGGAAATGATCATTCTAGTATCAAAATATCTAGAGTTGAATTTCGCTTACCAAGTGTTTTTCTATCAATGTGCTTTGATTGACATCCATATTATCGGGTGTTGCATTATTCAACTGACCATGTGCCTTGATGTGCAGAGTTATTTTCCTTCATATTAGGAATTGTTCTATATCAAATAATGATTTCTAGTCTTGAAATCTTTGAATATTTTGCCATCAAATACCAAATGGACATATGAATTTGTTAAGACTCAAAATTTCAAAATAATTTGATGAATAATCTACTAATATGCTCTCCCTCTTGAAAAATCTAAGAATAATATTTGATGATGATTTTGTGCCTGGAAATTCTCTAGCACTTCTTACTTTGACTTATCTTCTGAATGTTAAAATTTTACCTCTAAGCCTAGGATTCATGTAGAAAAGGTTGGAACTAATTCTCAAATTCTAAGTTTTTGATCCTTAAATTTAGTTTCTATGGATGCCCTGACCTTAATAATAGCAACACCTCCTAAGAGCTTTACAATTCTTTCTGATAGATTCTCTGAGTCAAAGACAGAATCAGTCACTACCCATTCCTTCTTAAGTTGTGCAACCCTTGCTTGAACTTCATCTTTGGTAGCATCATCAACATTGATGGTTGTTGAACTACTAGTTACAATGATCTTCGATGCAATACCAAGTTGCTCAAAAGATGCATCCTCATACCTGTCATTATAGAAATATCTTGCAGAAGGGCCTTTCCTCTATCACCAAATCCTAGAGCTTTGATAACAACAACTTGGATTATTCCACACAATTTATTGACAACTAATGTAGCCAATGCTTCCCTTGAAATATCTTCAACAATAATAACTAATGGAACATTCAACTGCGTTGTCTTTTCAAGCATAGGAATAATATCATTGATTGTTGTAATTTTGTGGTCAGTAACCAAAACTATAGCATTCTTAAACTCTACAAGCAAATTTTCCTAATTTGTAACAAACTAGGGAGATATATAACCTCTATCAATCTCTATTCCCTCCTCAACAATAATAGTTGTTTAAAAAACCAAACAAAACATTATAGAGAGAACACCACTAGGCCCAACTTTGTCTAAAGCAACAACAATCATAGTTCCTATGAAATCTTCATTTCCAACAGATATGAAGCCACAACTTTGATACCCTCCCATCCTTTAACAGGTCCATACTTCCTCTTTAGCTCCTCAATAAGTCCATGCACAGTTGACGATCACTATGAATTTGATGGCGTACTTGGCTCATACTTTATAACTTTCCCAAGACTTAGCTGAAACTCACAGTTGATGTGATCAGGTTGGATGAATATGGCGGTCACTTGGACATTGCCTGACACATTAAAGATCTATTTTGATATTCAAATGCTTGAGCACTTAATTTATTTCTACTTGGATGTGTTTCATGACTTTGGCATATCATTTGAGTGTACAAAAGGTGTTTGGAAATATTTTGTACTGTTTTTTGGTGGCCATAGGCATTGATTACATATTCCATCAACATGTAGTGCATAAGCAATGAACTCGATGGCTTTGCCTCTAATATTTACTATGGCGTTGGTATTCATCAACACTTTGCACAATTTGTGGGAATTAACACTTAATTTTGTTGTGTATGGGATTGTAAACGTAATATATTCACATTCACCAACATTTCCACATTGATTCAACACATAGTACATTATTTTGGCCCCTTGTGGCTCCTCCCTCGCATTGTGTTTGAGTGCTTTGAAAGTGGCACTTGGATGAATGCATGGTGGATAACCAATGACCAATATTATTATTTTTTTGCCAAAAACAACACAAGCTTGGGTTTGACTTGAAATGTGGCTTGCATTCAAATCTTTTTTTTTTATTTGCAAAACTTGTTAAAGTAAATGGATAACAAGCCTAATACCTAAAGAATGCTTCGAACGTGAAAATTGGAGTTGATTGCTGGAGGAGACCATAAATGAACCTTGACATTAACACAGAAAAAGGAACAAAGATCACGAACTTTACATAATCAAACTTATACTTTTTAATGGCCACATAAAATGAAGGTTTTATGGGTAAAAGGAATTGACACTTGGAAAAATAAGCTTAGCTATGATCAATGGAATTATAAATGTCAAAAGGTGAGAATAAACCAAGTTTGAGGTGAAAATAGCTGACCAAGCTTGACATGAACATTCAAGGTTTTGGGGAAAATACTAGTGGATTTTCCGGCAGTTAAAATCAGGGTCCCTCTTTACATGTGTGCTATCGGAATCTATTTGATGGAGCAGATTCCGGTACCAACACCTTTAAAGATTATATATTATGTTTTGCTTCAAGGCTTAATTGTTGCATCAAGTCTAATCACTGAGAGTGGGGGTGAATCAGTGACAGAAATTTACACACAATTTCTTTTATTTTAGCAAATGTAAAAACAAAATTTGGACACAATGATTTATCGTGGAACCCAATAAGGTAAACCACCACTATGTTTTTATTATCTGCAAAAATTTGTTTTTACAATATACAATAGTTATTTGCAAGCACCCACTTGCTCGAGACCACAATCCCCAAGTTTTTTAGCCACTACTGAAGGATGCACCCATGCCCTGATTTATGCTTGCACCTACAGACAAGGATACACCAATACCTCGATTCTCCAACCACTACTGGAAGGAGTCTAAGACCTCCTTGCAGGCATGTAGCCTACCCTAGCACCACCCTTCCACCGTTATTTTATTTTTATCTGTCTGCTATTAACTTCTTGGACTCTGGCATTCGCAATTAAAGAGACACCTTCTTCTATTTCGATTTCTTGATTATATAATCTTCTTCAACACCTAAAGGACCTTTTTAACCATCACGCTTTTTCACATATTTGTTCTTTCAAATGTTTATTATTAATTAACTGGATTTATGTCTTGATTACATATTTAATTAAATAATCAAACCTTCTTGTGCCTTCCACCTTCGGACTTTGAAGCTTCCTTCATGCTTCATCTGCGAGCTCCATCTCTCCCAGAATGCGGGTTTCTTCTTTTTAGCTCCCTCACGTGATATTACCTTCAATCTACAGGCAGTGAGCTTCCTCAGTTTTGATCGATGGCTTCACTTCTTCACATGCTTGCAGGTTCCTCCTTAAACCCTCTAGTTTCTTTCACGTTGGAATCACTTCCTCTTCCACAACACGGGCTTCCTTACTTCACTGACCTGTGAGCTTCTTCCCTTCTCAAAACGCGGGTTTCACCACCATGCGGGCACTAGCCTTTCCACACAGCGGAATGCAAAAATCAGAAACTCAACCTTTCCAAAATCCAAACTTTTGCACTTTCGCTTTTCCGCTTCCGCACCGGCCTTCCCGTAACATCTTTTTCACACCCGGGAAGGAGGAAATCAGAAACTCAAATTTTTCAAGATCCAAACCTTGGCACTTCCGCTTTTTTGCACTCACCTTTTCACACTCGCCTTTCCACACTAGCCTCTCCACATGAATCGTTCTACAACGTCTTTTTCGCACTACTAAAGGCAGAAATCGAAAACTCAATTTTTCACGACTTCGACTTTTTCCTTTCCGCAGTTCCACACTTGCACTTCTTTTTGAAACCGTCGATCATCTTGCGGAGCTATTCTCAGTCGTACGATCTCGATCCTTTGTGGAACTTCACCTCGTTCTTCTACCTTTTGTGGATCTTACCCCCAACCGTTGGTTCATGTCCAGGAAGCTTCCTAACCATTCATTTCTGAACTATTGCAGAACTTCACCTCGTCCTTTAGTCCTTCCTTTACTTTACTCAGTCATCACTCTATTTGAACCTTAGTCATCGCTCATTTGATCCAACAATCGGTATAGTTCATCCTGAACTCTCTGTGCAATTCTTCTGTCTTCAAAAATACGGGCTCCCTTCATCTTTAACACATGGGCTTCCTTCTCTGCTGGACTGTGGGCTTCCTCAATTGCCATCAATCCCAACCTATATTGCCATGTTGCCAACAATCTCCCCTTTTGGCTTTGATGGCAATATTATTTTCATTTCTCCCCCTTTGACATCAAGGGCAAAGGATTGAGTGACGCCCCCTGAATTTGATCACTATCTCCCCTGAACTGATGCCAACTGATACATTCTTTTGAAAGATTAGCTTGGAAGAGAAATTACTCCTAATATTTGTCTAAGATACTCAAATACATCTTTGCTTAAGCATTTAGTGAAGATGTCTACAATTTGTTCTTGAGTTGGGACATATTCCAATTTGATGTTCTTCTTTTCATCCTGATCCCTCAAATAGTGGTATTTTATTGGAATGTGTTTTGCTTTGGAGTGTTGGACAAGATTCTTGGAGAGACTGATAGCACTTGTATTATCACAGTAGATAACCATGGGTTCTTCAAACACTACTTTTATGTCTTATAGAGTTTGTTTCAGCCATTCCACTTGTGTGCAACATTCTACTGATGCAATATACTCAACTTCAGTAGTAGATAGATAAATTGAGGTTTGTTTCTTGCTTGTCCAAGCTACCAATGATTCTCTTAAGAAGAATACTCCTCCAGTTGTACTTTTTCTATCATCTACACAACCTGCCCAATCTGCATCTGAATAGGCTTTTAAAGAGAATGAATTCTTGCTATGATACCACAATCCAAGATCTATGGTCCCTTTTAAGAACCTAAAACTTATTTTCATAGCGTGAACATGGCTCTCTTTTGGTCTAGCTTGAAATCTAGCTACCATTCCAACAACTTGCTTGACATCAGGTCTAGAAGTTGTTACATAGAACAATCTCCCAATCATTGATCTGTAATGTTTTGGATCTACAACCTTGGGCTCATCTTCCTTGCTTAGTTTGCATCCGATTGTCACAGGTGTACAAACAAGTTTGCAATCTTCAAACTGGAATTTTTTAAGCATATCTTTCACATACTTGGACTGATGGATAAAGATTCCCCTTTTTTACTGGACTATTTGAAATCCTAGAAAGAAATTCAGTTCACCAAGCAGGGACATTTCTAATTCTTGTTGCATCTTACTAGCAAAATCCTTACTCAATTTTTCATCATCACTCCCAAATATGATATCATCAACATATACTTCCACAATAACCATGCTATCCCCAATAATTTTATAATACAAATTATTGTATGTTGATCCTCTTTTGAAGCCTTGTACTTGTAAGTATGAATCTAGCCTTGCATACCATGCTCTGAGTGCTTGTTTTAGCCCATAGAGAGCTTTCTTTAGTTTACAAACATAATTTTATTTATCAATTAATTGAAACCCTTCTTATCGCTCTATGTAGACGTCCTCTTCTAAGTTTCCATTGAGAAACGCTTATTTGACATCCATCTAGTTTACCTTCTGTTATAACTAGATCTTGTTCTTAGTTTATTTGTTCTTTTGTCCTAATTTTGAACCGTTGGTTTAAAATGATTTTATATTTCATGTTGATTTTAAGAATTTTTTACAATCAATAATTTTGGTTGGATTTAATGCTTTTAATGGTTGAATCATTTCATTATTTTAGTTTTAAGGTTTGTCTTTTGGGCTTATTAGTTAATATGTACATCTTTAAGCTTTCAAAAACTTCTAATAAAAGTTCATTCCAAGTTTTGATTTATAATCTAACTCTCATTGTTTAGTCCTTTGTCAAATATTTTCATGAGGAGATCCCTGTAGCAGCTCTGTTTTTCCTGTTTTTGTCATTGTCATTGGGAGCAGTTTACAAGGAGATGGAAATGAATTCAGGAAAACCAAAAGAGGTTTTTGTCCACAACAGAATCATTCACAAAAACCTCTCTCATTTTTGCAACAGCCATTATCGTTTGAGAGATTCAAATTCATCTTTGTGGCCTGTTTTCAGGGTTTGAATTATTTAATAATTTCCTGTTTTAGTCACATATTTTCAGAACATATTCCAATCAATTGAAGAGGAATTTTGAAAAACCAAGAGAGGTTTTTGTTCATAACATAATCATTTAAAAAAACCTCTCTCAGTTTTTACACAGGTATTCCGGATCGAGAGATATGAAGGAGTCTTTGACACCCAAATTTCTAGAAATTCGCCAAATTTCCCCAAATCCGATTTGCTATTTTTAGGTTAATTATCTTTAAAGATTTTGAATTATCATGTAACTAATTGATGTAACTGTTTCAAATTTCGACCTAGAAGGTAGTTATGGAACTACTTTACTTTTGTAATGATAAAAGGAAGACAAACATATAGTTTTGAGGAGGAAGGGATTTTTCACTCAAGGAGAGGCTTTTGGAGCTTTGATTTCTCAAGCTAGCACTTATAACTCTTATGTAAGTTGATGACTGTTATTGATTATATATGAACTAATAAGCCCTTTTACCTGTCATGCTTTTTCATTTCTGACCTGTTTGATTGCTTAGTCTACAATTTCATTTCTTGTTTAAAGTTTTATTCATGTAAATGCTTGTAGCCTGTGGGTGGAATTAGTATTTCATGTGTAATGTTTATGGCTTATTGGGATGTGTTTGATCCCCAGTTTATCCAATTTGCATGATTCAGTTCTGTATTAGCTTGTGGATGTTTATTTCCTCCTTGCTGACGAAGTTTTTAAAACCCTAAAACCTATTTTATTTAATTTTACTTTTGAGATTGTGTTGGCTTGTTCTTCTGGTTGTCTAAGAACAATTTCTGGCACAAACATCTTCAAATTTTTGTAGCTGGAAAAGGCTAAGAACATCCTAATGGCCTCCAATATGGCCACAAGTGCAAAAGTTTCTTCAAAATCTACTCCCTCCACCTGAGCATACCCTTTACATACCAATCTGGCTTTGTTCCTGGTTACTTTTCCATTTTCATTTACTTTGTTTTTTAACACCCATTTAGTTCCAATGACATTCTTGTTTTGTGGTTTTGGAACTAGTTCCCAAGTTTTATTATTTTCTATTTGGTCTAATTCTGCATTCATAGCCTTGACCCAATTTTCATCATTGCATTCTTGTTTGATTGAGCTGGGCTCAATACATGACAAGAGTGCTATTTATGTTTGATACAACAATTGTCTTCTTGTTTTTACTCCTGTACTTTTATCTCCAATAATCAGGTCTTCGGGATGATTCTTTTGGGTTATTCTTGAGGGTGTCTTTGTGTCTCTTCTTGGGAATTCTTCTATTTTCTCTTCTTCTCGAATATCTTCCTCTTCTTTTCTGGTATCTATTTCATCTTCTTGTGTATCTTTCTTTTCTTCTACATTTGCTTGTGTATCAACTAACTCATCATCATCTTCATCTTCATTGTTGGGTATGGTTTCTTGATGTTTGAATTTCTCTATTTTTAAATCATCTACCTTAACATCTGCACTCTCAACAATCTTATGTAATCTAATATTGGGGCATCTATATGCCTTTTTGGTAGAAGCATATCCAATAAATATACCTTCATCAGATCTAGCATCAAATTTTCCTAGGTTCTCATCAAGCCTTTTGATGTAACACTTACTTCCAAAGACCTTGAAGTATTTTACTGAAGGAGTTCTCCCAAACCACAGCTCATACGGAATCTTATTATCGTTAATACTGATCTGACCTCTATTTAATATGTGTATAGTTGTGTTTACAGCTTCCCTCCAATATCCATCAGACAATTTTGCTTCATTGAGCATAGTCCTTGCAGCCTCCTGAACTGTTCTATTTCTTCTCTCAGCAATCCCATTTTGCTGAGGTGTTCTGGCAGCAGAGAATTGTCTCTTAATTCCATGGTGTTATCTCCTCAAATAAATTAGTCAAATTTATTTTATTAAGAGGTAGAAATTCATTAGAAAAAAATTATTAAATTTTTTCAGGCTCATTTTAATGAGTTCTAACTTGTAAATATTTTAAAAAAAACTTCGGAGTTAGTAGTTATTTCAAAAAACTCAAAACACAAGTTTATGTGGCTAAGCATTGTTTCAAAACGGTCTCTAAGCCACCAAAAGTGGACTTTCGGCAGCTAAGACCGAAATTTCAGGGCGCTCCAAGCCACCGAAATTGGCATTTTTACTATGAAAAGTATCGAAGGTTTTTGTTCCTAACATGTCAAAAAACAATAACCTCTCCCAGTTTTCCTACAGGTGTTGCATATTGGGATAATCGAATCCATCTCTAAGCCCTAATTTTCGGATCTCAGAATTTCCCTGTTTGACACATGTTTTTGAAATACAGATCTCGGGCAAATGAAAACGAATTTAAAAAATATGAGAGAGGTTTTTTCTCAAAACAGACCAATATACAAAAACCTCTTTCTTTTTATACACAGGTGTCACATATTTAGAGAACCAAATCCATCTCTGAGCCCCCGTTTTCAGCATTTTGGCCCAATTTTTGGGGCAAATGATGACCTGTCAGTCCTCCAGGTGACATTTTCGACCTCATCTATCAGTCCATAAAGATTTGTTGCAGTTGTTGAAGAGTTAGAAGATCAGGAAGATTTTTTGAGATATGGAGATTGACCATCAAAATAGGATATTTTCCTATTTTCTAGCAATTATTTTTAATTATCTATTTTTAGCAAATTTGATCCAGTTTTTTGGGATCTAGAATAATTTTGTAAAGGCTATAAAGCCTGTGACTTCTATATAACAAGGAGTTTAACTTCGGAGACTCTTAAACGCTTTTTGTATTCAAGCTTCTCATGTTCTTGTCAATTAATACAAGCTCTTTTGCCATTACATGTTCATATTTCATCTTCTTTATGTTCTATACTTGTGCTTGGATGTGTAATTCATGTTTATTCTATTTACCTAATACAAGATAGCTGTCATCATATCTCTGTGTGGATAATTGGAATTGCAATTATCTTTCCTTTTTATGATTAGCCATTCATATGTAAGTGTCTTATGTGTGAATCTGCGAGCATAGTGAGAACTCTTCATTTGTTCACCTTTATTGCAAATCCTCTGAACATTTATAGTTAGAAGCCTTGTCTATTTGGTTGAGTTTATGCATGTATTGAGTGAGTGAGGTCTTATTTGTCATCTGACTTGATCCATTGAGTAAACCATTGAAAAAATATTGAAGTTACCAGGCATCTTCGAGCTGCAACCTAGACGAGTTTCCTGGAGAGCTAACACATGGGTTTCATAGAAGAGATCAAACTCTTTAGAGGTGAACTCGCCACCATTGTCTGATCTAAGAAATTTGATTTTTTCCTCTGTTTCATTTTCAACAAGGATTTTAAAGGCTTTGAACTTATTAAATGCTTCTGATTTTTCCCTGAGAAAAGATACCCAAGCCATTCAGTAAAATCATCAATGAACAACATAAAATAGGATTCTCCTTGCAAACTTTTGGTCCTTGTAGGTCCACAGAGGTCAATGTGAACCAGCTCTAAAGGTTTTGAGATTGAGTACTCTTTTGTTTTGAACCTTATTCTAGTTTGTTTCCCTAATTGACAATGTCTACATATAGGATTTGAAGGCTTTGTGATATTTTGGTAAGTTTCTTACTGCCCCAATATTGTTAACTTTCACTAGATTATAAAAGTTAATGTGCCCCAACCTTCTATGCCATAGCTAACTTTCATCCATTAAATTCATATGACATTTCTTAGTCTATCTTGTATTTAGTATGTATACATTTTCGAGAGTTCTGGAAGCAACACCAACCAATTTTCCTGAGTTCCTCCTTCTTATCTCACATTTCTGAGAAACAAAATGAAAATGTGCCCCAGATCACAGGTTTGGCTGACACTTAATAGACTAGGCTTCAGATTTTCTACAAGTAACACATTTTTGGCTTTGTCTTTTCCCACATTCCCGGTGCCTTTCCCAATAATATTACCTGAAGCATTGTCACCAAATGTAACTCTAGCCTTTTTCTTTTTCAATTTAAAAATTTGTCCTTATCTCTTGTCATATGTTTTGAACACCCACTATCAACATACCATAGATCTCGTTTATCTTGTGTTCTCAAGGCAATAAGACATTCCTCTTTTGATGTTCTTTCCTTCCATAGCTTCTTTTGCTCTCTAATATCCGTTGGTCTTTCTGCAATTTCCATTAATCTGGAATTGCTTGCTTTATGTCCATAGTTATGACAATTGAAGCATTCTATGTCCCTTTCTTATAGAGGTGTAAATTAGTTATAATTTATGCTCTTAACTTAACCAACTGTTTGATTGTCCTTGAGGTTATAGTTTTTAACCTTCAACCTTTTCCGTTCATATGCTCTACAATTCATAGCTTTGTGTCTAAAGTTAGAGCATGCAAAACACTAACCAAGGAAAATGTGAGGATACTTGTTTTGATAAACCTTCTTTGGAGTTGTCTTGAATTCCTTCTTGATGGATGGAAATGATCTTTTGGAGTTTTGAGCATTCCTTGTCTTTTCTTCCTCTTTCTTCTTGAATGTACATAGAAGAGAAGCTACATAAGATTTTGAGCTAACTTGATTTTCTTTTTGAGAATAACCTATTCCATTTTTGTTACTTGGATCTCTTTGTGTGGTTATAATCTCATCTAAAATTTTAGAACTATTTTCATATCTAGTTTGAATAAATTTTGCATCAAGCTCTTTTCTTAAGTGAACTAATTATGCCTCCATTCTTTCACAGATTAGTTGTTTTTCTTTAAGAGATTTCTCCATCTTTTCTTCTATCCTATTTGCATCTTGAATTTAGTGTTTCGGATTGCTCATGATTTTCTTCATCTCTTTTTCTTTCTGTTCATGCTCTTCATGTTGTTCAACTACAAAAAATTTCAGCTGTCTATATTTGTTTTTGTATTTTCTTAATCCATCCGAATCACTGAGTAGTTCTTCTTTCATATTTACCTCTACTTCATCTTCTAACTCTTCCTTATGCTCAATTTCTTCTATCTCATTCAACTCTTCAATACCTAGAAAAATGACTTCATCATCACTGTAACTAATCTCAGATGAACTGTTATCTTCTTCTTTTGAGTATAAATTATTTTTTCCTTTGTAATTTTTCTTATAGTGGAATTTTCCCTTTTTCTTGTATTGTGTGTTTTTGTCATCTTCATCTTCAGAGTCTTCCTTGGGATATCGACATTTGGCTTGAAAGTGCCCAATTCTGCCACAATTAAAACATTTGAAGGGAAACTTTCCTTTGTACTTCCCTTATCCCTTCTGAAGTTTTTTTTTAATAAAATTGGCTTCTTCTTCATCAAATTCTTCATTATGGTTAGTTTGAGGTTTTTACTTCTGGCTTTTTTTTTCTTGATCACCTTGAAAGTTGCTTCTCCCTTTGGGAGATTATCAATACCTAGTCTTAATTCATAGGTTGTGAGGATTCCATATAATTCATCCATGGTAAGATCTTCTAGCTTCTCTCGGTCTTCAAGAGTTGATACTTTGGGATAATATGCCATAAGAAGTGTTCTTAGTATCTTTTCAACTAAACATAGTCTGGTACTTCTACTTCCAAACCTTTGATTGTATTAACAAGATTATCAATTCTTTCGAAGTACTCTCAAATATTTTCTTTGTCCTTCATTTTTAGACTTTCATATTGTACTTTGAGATATTGAAGTTTCGCTATTTTTACTTTGGAGTCTTCTGCATATATGTTTTCCAATTTGTCCCAAAGCTCTTTTGCACTTTTACAGGTTAGTACTTTTGCAAGAACCTTCTTACTTATTCCAGCTTGTAAGGTATTTAAGGCTTTTGCGTGTTCCCAAAATTTCTTCCTGTCTCTTGCTTCTATGGAGGTGACATTTTGAACATCATATCCTTCTTCAACTAATGCCCAAACGTCTAGTCCAATGGACATCGGGTAGTTTTTCATTCTAATCTTCTATAAAACATGGTCTTCACCATCAAATATGGGGATTCTTATTGACATCTTCATCTACTGATCCATAGTGGTTGTAATAGGATCTTCCTTCCAGTGGTTAAACTGTGGTGAAGGAACATTGCTCTGATACCAATTGTTGGATCAGTCTAGTCACTGAGAGGGGGGGAGGAGTGCATCAGCGACGAAAATTTACACACAATTTCTTTTATTTTAGCAAATGTAAAAAAAAATTTGGACACAATGATTTATTGTGGAACCCAATAAGGCAAACCACCAATACATTTCTATTATTTGCAAAACTTTGTTTTTACAATATACAATAGTTATTTGCAAGCACCCATTTTCTTGAGACCATAATCCCCAAGTTTTTCTGCCACTACTGAAGGATGCACCCACACCCTGATTTCTTCCTGCACCTACAGACAAAGATACACCAATACCCTGATTCTCCAACCACTACTAGAAGGAGGCTAAGACCTCTTTGCAGGCATGTAGCCTGCCCTAGCACCACCCTTCCACCCTTATTTTATTTTTATCAGTCTGTTATTAACTTCTTGGACTCTATCATTAGCAATTACAGAGACACCTTCTTCTATTTTGATTTCTTAATTTATAATCTCCTTCAACACCCAAAGGACCTTTTTAACGTTCACGCCCTTTCACATCTCTGTTCTTTCAAATGTTTATTATTAATTAACTAGATTTTTGTCTTAATTACATATTTAATTAATTAAATAATCAAACCTTCATGTGCCTTCCAGCTTCAGGCTTTCAATCTTCCTCCATGCTTCATCTGCGAGCTCCATCTCTCCCAGAACATGGGTTTCTTATTTTTATCTCCCTCACACGATCTTACCTTCAATCTACGGGCAGTGAGCTTCCTCAGTTCTGATCGATGGCTTCACGTCTTCACATGCTTGCGGGTTCCTCCTTAAACCCTCTAGCTTCTTTCACGTGGGCATCACTTCCTCTTCCACAACACGGGCTTCCTTACTTCACTGACCTGCGAGCTTCTTCCCTTCTCAAAACGTGGGTTTCACCACCATGCGGGCATTGGCCTTTCTGCACTTGCCTTTCCGCACGACAGAATGTGGAAATAAAAAACTCAACCTTTCCAAAATCCTGCCAAGCACTTCTGCTTTTCCGCTTCCGTATCGGCCTTCCTGCAACGTCTTTTCCGCACTGTGGAAGGCGAAAATCAGAAACTCAATTTTTCCAAGATCTAAACGTTTGCACTTCCGCTTTTCTGCACTGGCCTTTTTGCATGAACTGTTCCGCACTGCAGAAGGCAAAAATTAGAAACTCAATTTTTCATGACTTCGACTTTTTGCTTTCTGTTGTTTCACACCTGCACTTCTTTTTTGAACTATCGATCTGCTTGTGGAACTATTCTCAGTCGTCCGATCTCGACCCTTTGCGAAACTTCACCTCGTTCTTATGCCTTTTACGGATCTTATCCCCAACCGTTGGATCTCGTGCATGAAGCTTCCTAACTGTTCATTTCTAAACTATTGCGAAACTTCACCTTGTCCTTTTGTCCTTTCTTTACTTTACTCAGTCATCAATCTATTTGAACCTTAGCCGTCGTTCATTTGATCCAACGATTGGTGTAGTTCATCGTAACATCTCTGCGTGATTCCTCTGTCTTCAAAAACATAGGCTCCCTTCATCTTTAACACGTGGGCTTCCTTCTCTGCTAGCGTGCGGGATTCCTTAATTGCCATTAATGCCAACCTATATTGCCGTGTTGCCAACAAATATCATGAACTTTACATAATCAAACTTATACATTTTAATGGCTACATAAAATGAAGGTTTTATGGGTAAAAGGAATTGACACTTGGAAAAATAAGCTTAGCTATGATCAATGGAATTATAGATGTCAAAAGGTGAGAATAAACCAAGTTTGAGATGAAAATAGTTGACCAAGCTTGACATGAACACTCAAGGTTTTGGGGAAAATACTAGTATATTTTTCGGCAGTTAAAATCAGGGTCCCTCTTTACATGTGTGCTACCAGAATCTATTTGATGGAGTAGATTCTAGTACAAACACCTTTACAGCTTACATATTATGTTGTGCTTCAAGGCTTAATAAAGAGCACAAAGCCAAAAATTATGCTTGATTATTCATCCCAAACCCTATGTTGGCTTTAAAGCAAAGACGCTGATTAGAACCATGGAATACAATGACCCCTAAACCACATATTGAGTTGCCACTTGGACAAGCCCCACAAAGTAAGCATGATAACCCTACAATATTTTATCCATATCATGGGAGTCCATAGCAGTTGAAGGAGCCTCATCACACACATATTGTTTATATAAGTTAATCACAATGTTAACCACCACCTCCAGAGGAATCCCAGGGTTATCAAATAGAGTAACATTACGTGCATGCCACGTACACCAAATCATGATCAAAGGTATAGAGCAATATTTTTTCAAGGCCCGACTTGCAAACCATCTCCTCAAACACGCTTCAATCGAAATATCTTCCCATTAGCCAATAATATTTAAAGATTCCAAACTATATTTCCACAACATCACTGCAAAAATATAGAGGATAAATATATGAGATAACTCATCGCCAACTTCCATGCATAGGTAACAAATGGCATGGCTGTGCTACAAGCTTAAGAACATCCCACGTAAGCAATTTCTTGTTTAAAGGCAACCACATGTTTACAACAATTTTAAGGGGGCATGTAATTTTCAAAGCGACTTACACCAGCACGAAACTTGAGGAGCATGATCTTCTATCATAGCATGATATCCACATTTTCCCTAAATTAATTTAAACTTTTCATTTCAAAGACTTTTTTTTAAGTAGTTTTTTAAATGAATAAAATTTACCAATAAACAGTTTATAATCTTACGAGCTCCCCTTTTTAGATTACACACTTGAGGTTTTGTTATGGAATCTCCATTGTGTGCAAAATATATTAAAAGAAAATAAAAATTAAATGTTGCACAATTAAAGTTCATTTATAAGTTTTTAAGAAAAAAATCACATTTTATATTTCGAGAAATAATACTAAACATATTCTTCATGTGCATAAAGCACGTATTACATGAGATCACGGGTTAAGAAAATTGAACTAGACAATAACAAAATAAGTAGATATAGTCCTCGATAGAATATGTATCCCCAAAATTGTACTTGTTATGAGCACGATCCTAAAAATTTAGTGACAGAATAAAAATCAGTGGTACAAAAAACATTTTAGAATACAACTTCCAAATCAAAGAGTCGAATGGAAAGACGAAAGATTCTCACCCTTAGATTCATCCACAAAAATGTTATCCAAATCCAATAGCAATCCTTGTTTAAACATAGTGTATGCTTGCTCATTTAATTCCTAATATATGCTAGAGAAATAAATATGCTCAAAATGTGTCATCATATCCTTTAAGAGAGATGCCAAAGCTTGCAACTATGCCTGTTGAATTTGATGATGGTTCATCATCCCATTAATTACAAGAGGTAAGTCCCCAAAAACGTGTAGCTTGGTAACTCTTTTGGAAAGTGTCAACTTCATCAAAGCATGCAAGACCATAAGCTCAGCAAAATTGTTGGTGCCTATCCCAATGCTAGCTTTGAAATTATAGTAATGGTTGTTGCTTACAAACAACAAGCCACCTATCCCACGGTTGCTATCTTTTCCTTGACAAGCCCAATTGAGGAAAATCCCAAGGAAAAGTTATATTGATATCTAAGGAAGTCACTTATCTAGTAGATTTTACACGAGTCTCTTTTTTTATGATATTGAACAAAGCATTTACCTATGTAGTAATTTGAGTCATAGGACCCAGGCATTATTCAAATAAAGTAACATTATGAGCTATCCATAAAACCCATAAGTCCATAATCGAGATTTCTCAAAACACTTTCAATTCTTGATGTTGAAATTATGGAAGATAACACTATTTGAAAATTTCACAATCCCAAATATGAGACCTTGCAAGGTTGCAAGATTTCACGGCAAGATTCCACACTTGTTGAGAATACGAGTAATGGATTGACAAAAGAACAAAAGTTTCCTCAACAGACTTGCAAAGATAACACAAATTAGGACCATTAATCTATCTTTTGTTTGTTGTTGTTCCCATGTAAGAATTTTTCCACAAAGTTCTAGCCACATATGTAAAACCACTTTCTTTGGGGATTTGACCTTCCAAACTTAGAACACCACCATAATGTCCTAGAACATGCATGGCCCAGTATCCTAGTTTTGCATTGTAATATCCACTTGTGCTCTTTAAAGACTAACCTTGCTCCTTCAGGTGTTCTCTAAGTTGAATATGCCCCCTACTGAGGAGTTTCAATTTAATATATAAACATATGTAGTAATTATTTACCAAATCTATCACTAGATAATTTAGTTGGTTTATCAAGGTTTTTCAATCCCATTTTTGTCGACGCAACTTGTTCCACTTTACAGAAAACCAAGTATCAAACGAAAACAAGCTTTAATCAAGAGTTTCCTAAAACCCTATGAAACATAATGAAGTTGCACATTGAAAATATTTACAATTTATAAGATTTAAAAATTAAACCATTTCCATAATATAAAAATAAAATTTGACTCCGATCAATCTACTAGAAGTTTGCAACTTGACATGGCAACCATTTGATATCTCCTTAGATTGAAAAGTGCATAAGATATATTTAAAGATTCTATAGGTGGGAGATGGAGGGAACGATGAGGGTTTCTCAAGTCTGAGGGGTTGTGGCTGCAGTCCTTCATGGGAATGCAAACATCATATGCAGGATAAAGACAATAGATTTTCATCATGAATAGTGAAATTCCATATCATTCAGTTGATGATGTGGACTATTCGCCAGACCCTCTAGAAGGGAAAATCATGTTCTTCTCCCCACAACGGTGCCCAATGTTGTTCAGGGAAAATCTACCTTATGACCAAAGGGTCTGGGGTCACCAACATACAGATATTCAACTTGCAGACATACATCTATCTAGATATTTGAGAGATAAACAGGGTAGAAATCCTATGCACCTTATTTATGAAGGTTGGTCCTAGCTTTAAACCTTCACTCCAAATGCTCCAGAAAGCTTCCAGGATGATCTACACCTGCAAAAGAGATAGATTCCTTAATACAGGAACCTTAGAAGTTATATAAAAATAGATGAAACATTATAACTACAAGAAAATGACAATATATTTCATAAATCATAACATATAAGAATATTGATGCACCAATTGTGGAAGAAAATCTCTCTTTATTGATAAGTAGTAGTGAATGATACAACCTCTATCTGATACAAGCCCTCCTCTGCTAGCCAAGGAACTGAGTTCTGCTGCTCCAAACCTCCAAAGGTATTCCTCCGGCATAACCTTTCTCTTCTAGGATTCTCCTTCAACCTCTATCCCTCCCTTCTATTTATACTTGGTGATCAAGGGGAGTTTCAAAGGTTAGGATGGTTAGGGAGGTTGGGACGTTATGATTACGAACCTAACTGTCCATGACTAATCATGTATTAATTTTTAATTTTTTGGCTTGATGTAACCGCGAGTATGTATATTGGAAAGTCGTGAATGGATCGCAACTCCTGTGAAGGAAACCCGCGAATGCATAGTGTGATCATATAACCACGGGTTGCATATATGGATACCCGCGAATGCATAGTGTGATCATATAACCACGGGTTGCATATATGGCTACCCGCGAATGACTTACGAGGTGCAATGTCAATAGTTGTGATTACAAGTTAAGCCCATTAAAAAACATGGGCAAGACTCGAAGGAATAAGGTGTATCAAGGCACATGCTCATCTATAAGTTTTGGGCAACTTCTATCCATATTGTCCTTTTGTGTACCGACATGCTCAGGGTTAGTACTCGAATGGAGATGTGCCATTTCACAGTATAACAGATGCCCCCTAATGCATGAGGTCAAAGGGAAGCGATGGCCGAAATACATTACAAATACTTATCTTGGAGAAAATTAGTTACCAAGGTCGTAGAGAGGTACCTGAAACAGACAGATCAAATTCATGTACAAAATTATTTATGAGGATTCCATGTTAAATAAAGTGGAACACTGGATCCTTTACAATATTCGATTACATCATATAGTATGGGAAATAGGGCCACATATGTATTACAATGGTGGATCAAAGCCACAATATACAATGATGAGTCTTTAGTATCTAGAAGTAGTGTCACAAAACATAACACAATCTTGCACAACTTAGGTTATAGAGATTGTAACCCAAGGTCTTCGTCCAAATCCATATAAAATAGTATGAATCCTACCATGCGAATATTTGAGCTGAAGTCGAACATGGAAGGAATCCATCAGAGTGTCAGTGAATGAATGATGCTGACAACCTGAAGCAAGGGAATTCACCAATATGAGTAGTGAATCCTAAGGTACCATCTTCGGAACTCTAGTTCTTCATTTTTCAGGAGATACTGATCGGAAGCCATAGTGCGAGGAGGAAGGCAATGAATCCTTCAATAGATCACAAGAATAACTGGAAGACTAGATCAGGGAAGGTAGACACAATGTAGTCTCATGAATGAAAATGATGGGAATCAGGTTGATCAGATAGAGGTAAGGATCCTTGAAGAATGAGCATGGAACAGAGACGACCCAAGGTAGGTTTAGACTTTTAGATGGCACAACTAGACTTATCTGTCATGTAGGAGACATGATTAGATTCCCCATGCTTAAAGGACAAGTGGAGGAGTAATAAATCGAAGTGATAGCTGAACTGAGAGGTAAAATTGATACATAAGTATCAGGAGGTTCAAAGAGTTCTTTTTTTGAGGATGAAATGCTTCCAACATACTTATAACCCAAAGAGTGAAATTCTTCCTTATCTTTCTTGTTAAGTTTTAACGAGTCCAAGAAATTCAACTCGAGTCTCTCTTCATTTTTGACAAGCTTGAAGAGGGGAGAGAATAATGCTTGATATGTAACTGATTCGTGGATTTTACGAGCCCAAATTAGTGGATGCTCGTTGGTGCTTTCATATTTTTGAGAGTCTGAAAACTCCAAAGAAGACTCTAGGGGGGTGCTTTTTCGTAAAGTTAGTCTCCTGAGTCTGAAAAAGTATAAAACAATCCACATGAGAACTTTCTTAGCTTTCGAAGAACTAAGGTATACCCTTTTCGTACTTAGTCAGCAAGGTCCGAAAAAGGGGTAATTATCACTAGACCGACACACATTCAAAAGAAACATATAGCCTGATTTTAACGAGTGTGAAGGAAGGAAAGATCACTGAGAAAGTTCCATTTATTTACGAGAATGGGACTGACAACAGTAAACTTGATGCTTTGTTCTTTAGGGTTTAGAGAGCATGACAAAGACATAAAGTATGCTCATAATCTTTTTCGTGTTTGGGTACAGAGCACGAAAAAGAGAAAACTAAGCTCGAAAATGCTCCTTTTCCGTAAGTTTAGTCCTCCAGGTCCAAAAAAGAGATAGCCCTATACATGAAGATACTCTTCTAACTTCTAAAGAAAACAGAGTGTTCTTTTTTCGTAAATAATCCACATGGTTTGAAAAAGAGATAACCTACCACCAATGTGGATGATCGTTCACTTTACCTTAACAAGTCTGAACGAACAAGTTTACTCGGTTGTCTAGTCAATTTTAAGGAGTCAGACCAGGGCCTAAAGATAACTCCATATCTTTCTCGTAAAGTTTTAACGAGCCTGGAAAAGTCAACTCACGACCTCCTTACTGTTTTTAACGAACTCGAAGGAGAACTAAAATAATTCTCTAACTACGAGGAGACGAGTGTCAAAGGAAAGAGAAACTAGTTCCAAGCTCGAGGAACAGACCTAAGCATAATGCATGGAACATGATCAAGATAAAGATACTCGGGGGACGTCTCCTCAAGCAAAAAGGTGTCAAGTTGTACTGGAAAAATGATGCAAAGCTGAGTGGTGATGAGAGCAGAGACGAGGGCTTATATATGGAGTTAAAAATGTGGAAGCCGGCATCAGGCTCATAAGCGCGAGAAGGGTACATGAAAATGTAGTTACAACTTGAACAAAAAGGCAAGGTCAGTAAACAATTGTGGATCCAACTACAAATCCTGTATCCAAGAAACAACAACATCAGGATCATATTCAAAAGAAAATATCTGATGCAGGTCACTTTGGTAGAAACACATGCAACTTTGCTATCTTTCACAAAAGATGTAGTCAAGGTAGAGTCGACCGAAGAAGATTCTATAGTGCTAAGGCCCGAGGGTTTATAATCAATAAGATTAACCTCAGAAGAAAAGCGCAAATCAATAGGGAAGATAGAGTCTATAGGAACAAACTCAGTATCACAGGAGTTGAAAAACCTGTAAGAAAAATCAAACTCATCAGGATCACATACTTGTTGTTCAAAGGGAGAGTCCAAAGACTCAATAAGACCAACATAAGAAGATCGATCAGTAGACAAATCATGACTATCAATAAAATCAGGGTTAGATTTAGTCACAATTGAACCAACATCCATAAGAAGGTCAGATTGTATCAAAGACTCTAGGAAGACTTCATCAGAAGGAAGTAAACCATCCCAGATATGACAGATGTCTGGACATTCAACTGGATCAACGAGGTAGAGAGCGGGCTCCATAATCTGCATAGGAGGGATGACCTGGTCAACTACTGAGACTGAGTCCCGATAAGGTAAACATAAACATAGAGGATTCTTCTCAGTAGCAACTGAACGTGAGGGATATGAAGCCACATAGCTCACCCGTGGCAGGGTAGTGTCTATCGAGACACTGGGAATCGATATAGGGAAAAGTTGTTCTATAGTCAAGTGGAAAGGAGGATCAATAAAAGACAGTTGATTAACAATGATAATGCTTTCTTTATGAGGGAAGTACATCACATGAAAGAACATAGACACCACAACTTGCATAGCATAAACATAATCATGCCCAAGGAGCATATAAAAGTCCAAGGGGTGAGTCTATAACCATGAAATCAACTAAGACAGTCTTCTCATTCAAAGTAATAGGTACTTGAGTAAGGATTGCCATAGCTTGACTAGACCTTATATCAAAAGCCAAAAACTCATCGTTAGTTGACAAAAGGATGGAAGATCCCATACCTGTCCAAGCTCGTGCGGATAAAATACTAACAAAGGCTCTTTCATCCACAATACAACGAGCGATCGTGTAACATTCAACTTGGACCTTTATATGAAAAGGTGCAACCGAAGGAAGGTGTGGCTCAGCTAGGATATCCCAATCAAAGGAAGTAATCTGAGAGCTTGGTGGGGGATCATCCGAAACAACGTCAGTGCCCCCTTGTTCAGAAAGTTCTGAACTGGCTATGAATAAAACGCGGCTAGCATACATTTCACTCTCCGAAGGAAGAGTGGGATTAATCGAAGATGGAATCGATTCAACTGCTTCATGAAATTCACTCTCCAAAGGGAGAGTGGGATTGACCAAAGATTGCATTGGTTCAATCACATAAAGATCACTCTCCGAAGGGAGAGTGGGGTGAACCAAATACTGGGATGGTTCGACCACTTTATCAACCAGAGGTTGAGTAAGCTGTTGAGAAAATTCAGGTTGTTTGAAAATGGGATGTCCCTGGAACCAAACTCTTTGTACCTCTGCAACAGCATGGCATTGATGAGCAAGGTGGTCTCCCTCACAAATCCTACAAGGGAACTTGATCTTGTGTTTCGAATGATTGGTTTTCTCAACAGTGTCAACATGACTTTCAATGGCTGACTGTTTGCCCCTAGCATGACCACCAGAGGATGAGTGACTAGATCCAACATGACCTGTAGAGGTTGGAGAAGGTTTCCCAGCATGAACTGCAGAGGTTGGGTAACTAGATCCAACATGACCTGCAGAGGTTGGATGGGGAGGCTCAACTTGACCTGTAGAGGTTGAATGGGTTCCACTAACATGACCAACAGAGGCTAAGTGGTTAGGATCAACATGCTTCACAGAGGTTGAGTGTGTTCCCCCAACATGACCTGCAGAGGCTGGGTGGTTGCTCCCATCATGACCTGTAGAGGCTGGGTGTGGAGGTTCAACTTTACCTGTAGAGGTTGAACGGGTGCCCTCAGCATGAACTGCATAGGCTGAGTGACTAGGTCCAACATGACTTACAGAGGTTGGAAGGGTTCCACCAGCATGACCTGGAGAGGCTGAGTGGATGGATCCAACATGACCTGCAGAGGTTGGATGGGTAACCCCAACATGACCTGCAGAGGCTGGGTGACTAGATCCAACATGACCTGTAGAGGTTGGATGGTGAAGATCAACTTGACTTGCAGAGGTTGAGTGCTTAGATCTAAGTGGATTTATAGAGGTTGGATAGGTGCCCCTGGCATGACCTCGAGAGGCTGGTTGGTGAGGTTCAACTTGACCTGCAGAGGTTGAATGGGTTCCCACTTGATTTCAAGTTTTCTTCTTATTATTCCTTCTTTTACTCCTTTTAGGCTGCTAGTTACTAGTATCATAACTTTCACCGCATGAGGTAGAAGGAGGAGGAGAGGTTGCTATAGCAAAAGGGCAGACAATGTTTTGATGTCATTGATATAAGGCGCTTACTTGAGAAGCATCAGGAGCATTCAGGATAGTCGGAGTGCAAAACAACCAAGCCGGTATCCCTAGGGTGAATCCGGGCAGATTCAATGTGGCCATCAACAGGACACCAACATTTCCAGTGAAAGGAAAAGCACAAGAATCCCCAGGCAAGGGGGTCTCCTAGTTGGTGTCCATAGGGGTGTTAGCCATAGTTTCAAATAAGAAGACTAGGTCTGAGGCCGACTGCTAACCAACGGTACAAAAACAAACCACTAGTAGAAAAAACCTAAGTATCAAACCAAGCTAACAGAGGTACATTCCAAAGGAAAGTCTGGGATGATGAGAGCCCAGAACTAACCAATGAAGGTCGGAGAGTAGTTACTTGGCGTCTCGTGATGAGTTTTTTGGGTGCAACTGCTGGAATCACCCAACCTCCCTCCCAAATTATCAACCACGGTTAGCTTCCAAGTCTACCCTAGGAGCAATGTAAATAACCTTCCACTGCCACCCGTGTAAGATCCTAGTAGACAAGATACTAAGGCTACCAAAATCGCAGAGAAAGTTCGACAAAACAGTGATTAGTCCAGCCGATGCACATGGGCAAGGTATCTAAGCTCGAAACCTAAACAGTACCAGGCACTGCACGGGGTCGAAAGGAGGAACTGAGTAAGTGCCCAAACGTGCAACAACGTTGGTGTATGCTTTACTGAGAAGAGGAGGGGTATCTCCAATAGCTCAGTATCACATGACCTCGTGCTTGACTCTTGTGTGAGAGGATATTTTCGGTGTCTTTCTCAACGAAGTTGAATTTCCTAAAATATAGGCCACTATGTTTGAGTTTAAAGTTAAGCTCATTAAGAACATGGGAAATACTAGAAGGAATAAGGTGTATCAAGGCACATGCTCATCTATAAGTTTTGGAAAACTTCTATCCATATTGTCCTTTTGTGTACCAACATGCTTAGTGTCAGTACTCGAATGGAGAAGTGCCATTTCACAATATAACACCAAGAAAGTTTATGGTCGGCAGAATAAGAGCTTTCATAGAAGACGACTGGCTCTTGATCGACGAATGACGTGACAGTTGGGTTTCTAGGCGACCAACGACAACAAATGGAGACCAGAGGAAACCCTAATGCGACAACCCATAGATCCACGACAGAGGAATACGACCTAATGTCCTTGTCGATGCAACCATTGGCATTGAAGCTTGGTGGAAACCCTTACACACTATTCGCCTCACAACCACAACAAAGCTTCGGTTTCCCAACACCAGAAGACGCAACCATTATCCATACTAACTTGCTAGCAAAGTCAATACTTCCTGTTGTAGATTGGAAATACCTAGGGATATAACTTGGCCTGGAATTACTCGAAGCTAGGTGGTTGCTAATAGAAACCCTAGGGATAGAGCCTGGCTCAAAGACCACCTTGAAGACATCCCTCTCCAGGGTGCAGAAGGCTGCATTGCTTCCTTTTTAAAACCCTAGGATCAACAAGGCGGACCCATAGAACAAGATCGGGATAAAGGAGGAGAAGGAGATAGTCCGGGATCTAGGATCAGATAGAACATGTAGGGAGGAATGATTCAAAGGAAGATGTGGAATAAGTGCCTAAAGACCAAGTAAGAACCCCTAAATCTAGTTTGTGGAGAAAATGTCTCTGTATTTCAGTCCTTAGAAATGGCAGAAACAACAGTGGTTGGAAGAGCCAAAGGACATTACCCTAGTCTTAAACGGCTTGAGAAATGGGCTTTCCACAATTGGGTTGAACGACTCAACTACACACTAGAAACCCTAGTTCTCTGCAGGGGTTGGTTTGTTTTCAAGTTCATAAACAAGGAAGACGCGAGAAATATACTACAAAACCACTAGAATCTGGGCTTAACACCTATTCTCTTCAAGAGCTAGACCCCAATGTTTGATGTTGAATGTGAAAAGTTTGATGATATTCCTGTATGGGTAAGACTTCCAGGACTTCCTTGGGAATTATGGAACTGAGACTCTTTTAGGGACATCGATAATGCTTTGTGGGTGTTTATTGATGCAGACACGACCTTCACTAGATCAAGGTGCATGATGATTGTGAGTATTCTTGTCTCCCTAAATATTAGGGTAGGTATGATAGAAGACTTATTCCTCACATGGGGATAGGAAAGACACAAGCAGAGGTTGGACTATGAAGGAGTCCCCTTATATTGTCACAGATGCCACAGATATGGTCACATCACCTTGTTATGCAAACTCCAATTCAACAGGTTTGATGAACAACCAAAAAGAGGATCAATGGAAGATGGAGATACTGAGAAGAATAAGGGATCACAAAAGACAGGGATAAGAGATGAGGATAATCAAGCTAAAGTAATATTGCAAGAACATGGTGAATTCAATAGGCTTGGGTTGGAAGGGGTGGAAGGAACAATTCCTCAACAGAATGAGCCAACCACTACTCCTCCTGAACATATGGAGACTGAGGATCACTCTCGCCATCACCCTGCGGAGGATGCGCAAGCCTCTATGGGTAATAAAGTTGATCTCCTAATACAAATTTCTACTTTTGAATCTTCATTATGTTTTGAAAAAAAACCCTTCAAAGTCACTCCTCTTGTTTGCGGGCCCTCTTTATCTTTCATAGAAAGTTTATTTGGATCACCATGGTGGGGTTCTTCCTACCACACTTCCACCTGACCCCCCCAGCCCTTCCTCCTCTTTGGACTGGGCCTCTACAAATGACTCATAAAACTCAACCATCTGATTTCATTTAAGAACAAGAGACATCCTTGCCTTGCAGAATCCAACTACTAAACCCAAGGGCTGGGGAAGAATCAGATATTAGATTCTAAAGGAAAAGGAAGGGAAGACCGATCCATCTCTCCTCAGCTCAGTCACGAGCTCTGAAGGAACTTGCTGACACTAAATAAAAATCTATTGTTTGAGTGCTTAGAGCAGCAAAAACCCTAGATGGAGTTTCTTGATGAAACTTCTCTCATTCAACTACAAGGGTTTGGCAAGTGCCCCCAAAAGACTTGTGTTACGGAGGCTAATTTCTCTGAATAAGCCCGACATATTGCTACTCCAGGAAACCCTAGGAATTGAAGAATGGGTTTATTTTAATTTTTAATTTTTTGAAAACAAACTTCAAACTTTATGATTTCGGGCCTTGGATTCCAGAGGGCACTCTAGGGGTGTGGTAATTGGTTGGAATCCAAATAATTTGATTGTAAAAAACACTTGGGGTTTCGGCTCCGGAATGGGTTTGTAAGTCTTCCACGCGGATTTGAACAACTCCTTCACTATCATCAACATCTATTGCCCTTATGAGGATCACGTCCCTTTTTGGGATAGGATAAAAAATAATTCTATTTTTAAATGTTATAACCTGGTTCTAGGGGGGGATTTGAACTTCACCTTAGGAACTCGCAAAATCTTGGGGCTCATAGCCAGAGTGGATCCTCTGGCTGACTATTGTACGCAGATCCTTTGGGACTCCAAGGTCTTGGACGTTGCCTCGGTAAAACTAAGGTCAACTTGGACGAATAAGAGAACCAGGGAAAGCAAAATTGCTAATAGGATGGATAGTTTCCTCATCTCTAAATCAATTTATGAGCGAAAATTTAGAATCAAATACTGGGTGGATTCGGGTGGGGAGTCAGTTCATTTGCTTGTTTGCCTCTAACTTCTAGGGAAATTTAAAATGCCTCCCAGATCTTTCAAGTTCTTTGTCGCTTGGCTCAAAGAGGAGGAGGTGAGGGGAATCATACAATCAAACTAGATCCCTTACGAGGCTGAGGACAGGGCCTATGCTATTACACAATTTGTGCAAAAATTATCAAGAATAAAGAAGAATCTTCAGGAATTGGCTTGTCTAAAGAGGCAAAGGGACAACTAGGAGATAAAGCTGGTGGAGTTGGAAATTCAAAGGATACAATACTCAATGGGAGGGGGTTTCCTCACTCTTGACACCAAACAACAGCTTGGATTGTTGGAGTGTAAGAAAATAAAACTATTAAAATATCAAGAGGAAGTTTGGAGACTTAAAAGTTGAGACATATGGCTTGAATGTGGCAATGACAACACTAAATTTTTCCAAGCCTTTGCCAAGGGAAGGAAAAATCAAAACACTATATGGGAATTGAGAAATAGTCAAAATGAGGTTTTCTTTTCATTTGAAGAACTTCAAATTTGAGCATCTCACACTTCCAGTCTCTCTTCAAGGATGAAAACAAGGCCACTATTGTTGAGGTCATTCATATGGCCCAATTCTTCCTCAAACTCATCACTTCAAAAGATAATTTGGAGTTCTCGGAGGAGATTCCAGAAGAAGAGCTCAAGGATATCCTTTAGAGCTTCCAGAAAGATAAATGTTTGGGTCTGGATGGATGGACCATGGAATTCTTCCCATATTTGTATGACACCATTAGCCCAGATTTGCTCCTCCTTGCTGAAGAATCTAGAACCAAGGGATTCATACACCCTCTTCTCAACTCAACCTTCATAGCTCTCATTCCAAAAACATACCACCCAACCACTTTGGAGGACTTAAGGCTGATATCCCTTTGCAATATCACTTGCAAAGTGGTAGCAAAAAGTATTGTCAGGAACAGTTTGATTTTTTGGAAGGACGTCAGACTCACGAAGCAATTGACATAGAGCAAGAAGGACTCCACTCCATCAAAACCAAAAATTTGAAAGTGTTGTTTTAAAGATCGACCTATCCAAGGCTTTTGACAGAGTCAGTTGGCTTTACCAGCACCTGTTTATGACGCCCTGGGTTTCGGATATCCGTTCATAAAATGGGTCATGAGTTGTATCGTGTTGACATCCTTTGTAGTGCTCATCAACGAGTCTACTTCCCCTTTTTTCAAGGCTGAGCGAGGCCTTCGTCAGGGGTGCACTCTCTCTACCCCCTCCTTTTCTTGTTGGTTGCAGAAGGTCTTAGCAGAGCTATCCTGAATGCAAAGAGAATAGGGAATTTTGTTGGACTAAAAATTTCAAACTCGCTCAAAATCACTCACCTCCTCTTCGTTGATGATATCCTTTTATTCTATTACGAATCAGAGAGGGATGTTGGAAAACTCGTCGAAATTCTGAAGCTTTTTGAAAAGGTAGCTGGTATGTGGTAAATATAAATAAATCCACCCTCACCCTAGTGTTTATGGAGGATTTTGAAATCCATAGGTACTCTACCCTTTTCCCATTTGGTTTGAAGATTTTGGATGATGGTCTCAAATATTTGGGCTTTATACTAAAACCAAATTGTTACAAACAAGAGGACTGGAGATGGCTGATTTCAAAGCTGGAGAAAAGGATAAACATATGGTGTCACAGGTGGCTATCTAGAGCGAGACGTTTGGCCCTGGTAAAATAAGTTTTGCAAGATATTTCAATGTATTGGATGTCTCTTACCCGGATTCCCAAGGGTGTCCTTGTCAATTTAAGAAAATTGTGTTACAGGTTCTTGTGGTTCGGAAAAAATGTGCACAAAGTCACTGCATGGTAAAATGGGAAAGACTTTCCCAACCAAAATATTGGGGGGGATGGGGCCTAAAGAACTTCTCTCTCTTTTCTAAATCCCTGGCGATGAAGTTAGGTTGGAGACTCTTGACTACCAACAGCCTATGGACAGAGGTTATTTGCCATAAATATATCACCCCAGACTCCATTTTGAAGTGGTTTAGAAGACCTACTAGATGCAAAAAAGAGATCTCTACCATCTGGAAAGCTATGATTTGCTCTTTATCGCTCATTGAATATGGCTTGGCATGGAAAATAGAAATGGTACTGAGGTTCACATTGGTTTCGACCCTTGGCCAAAGATTCAAAACAACCATATCCTTCCCCAACCACTCACTCAGTTCTTGCATAATTAGGGTATTATGCATTTAGATCAGATTGTTGACCCAGGGAACTCCACGATTTGGTAGCAGGGTTGGAAATGCGTTTTTGATCTAGGACTACTGGTTCATCACGAGGCAGATTAGAATGCTTAGCTATTTTCTCTCAGAGCCAATTCGATCAGGCTCTCGACTATCCCTCAAGCTGATTTGGGTGCGTGCAAAGAATGGGATATACACTCGGAAGATGGGATACAAAAAATTGACAGATGAAGCTCAATCTGTTGTAGATTGATGGTGGTGTAAAAGTATTTTGAAAATAAAGTGCACCCCAAAAGAATTTTTTTTCATGTGGTACACCTTGGCGGGGAATATCCCAATCTAGGACAAAATGAAACTTTGAAGTTTTGTTGGGTTGGTGTGGTGTGTTCTTTGCAAAAAAAGCGAAGAACCAATCCCACATATGTTTATCACCTGTGGGTTTTCCACAAATGTATGGATTGAGTTAAAGAGTAGATTGGGTTTCAACATCGATTGACTGGGTACCTCTATCGAGAAGGCTTCGAAATCTTGGTCTTCAAACACGACCTCTGCCCCCTTTTGGGCTCTTCCCCTTATTACAATCTATGGCACCTACCTGGCAAGAAATAAAGAAACCTTTTAGAATATCCCTTCTGTTTTGGAAATCATTGAGACACAATGCATTGACATCCTCTATTACTACCCGCAACAGAAGGACACCCCTGCAATTAGAATTTTCCCAGTGGAAGAGATACACACAAGGACAAGCCTTGGGCCTTCTTTGACGGAGCCTCTCAAAACCAAGATTACGGCGGAGGTACCACCATGTACCTATCTGGTTCACACTATTTTTCATATCCAAATGGGTCTTGGCAAGGGTTTAAACAATTTCCCAGAACTTACAGCTCTTACACTTTTGATTTGTTTTGCTCTTGAAAAAAATTGCACACCTTCAGATTTTTGGAGACTTGATGATTGCCATAATCTGGATAAACAAGGTTCAATGCTGTCACAACATTCTCCTGAATGCTTTGCTTGCTAAATTTATGAGACATCTAGAGGATTTTGATTCCTTCTCTTGTTGACATGTTTAGAAGGAACAAAATAGTGAAGTTGATCGACCTTCAAAGCTAGGATTAAACATCCCCATGGTCAATGGAAAATCAGTGAGTATAATACTGATACTTGCTTTGAATACTACCACATGCTCTTCATAGACTGACTAATTCGGCTTAACATGGCATAACACAGGAACAATGCCCACCCCCTTCTACAAAGGTAAATCTACATTTTTTTTTGGCAACAGCCACAACGATTATCCCGACAAAGCGATTGAAATTTATTTAAGATGTTCTATGGATAAGCTCCTTGCAACATAATTTTTTTGGATACAAATTTTTATATATGTGGAATTTGAAGAAGCACCATCTTTGTGGAACTTTTTATTACAACGCTGAAAAGCTTAGATACTGAAAATACTGAAATAGTCTTTTGCAAAATGTAATTTTGTTACTTGGTAATAAAATTACGTTTTTTTCCTTGGAAAAAAACAATTAAGAAAAAGCAATGTTAACTACTTTCAAGTTTGAAAAAGAATACATGGTTAAGTAATTCTAGTGCTTTATATTAATTAACAAAAATCTACACAACAAACTAAGTTTCCATGATAAAATTAATCACACCAAAGAAAACAATAAAAAAATAGAATTACAAAACATACTTGTGGGGTTTATATTAGGGTTGAAATTTAACATTCAACTTAGTGGTGAAATGGTTTTTAATTGATATTATACTAGCAAATTTGCATCACTTCCATATGAAAATCATTTATGGGGTTCTACATAAGGCCACACTTTTCAATCAACTCTATAGTTTATACATGGTTTTAGGTATTAATGCTAATTAGTTACCCTAACTTGCACGAATATGAACTACCTGAAAGTGCTTATACTTCTTGAGTAGTGGCACCATCAATCCAATAGAGTAATATACAGGACAACTAAATTGCCCCTGACCTGCCATAATTTGACAGAGAAAGAATCATCTAAATTGCAAATTGGAGTGCTCAAATCGTAATTTTGACGATCTGGATAGTTTTAAAATTGGGCATTTAGTCTAGATGAGGTAAATGCCATTGTTAAAATTTTATAATTGCTGAAACAACAATTTTCTAGGGCGATTTCGACTGGTTTTAATGAAAAATCCATCGAAAAAGCGGGGTGTTTTGGTTGTCTTTAATGCTATGCGCAATCGAGCTTGATATAAGGGAAACCACACCTATTTTCACCATTAGGAAAAATAAAAACCAAAATCATAGGGATTTGCACAAGTGGATTGAAATCTGTTAATAAATATTGTAAAATGAAGGCGACAGACACATATTCTTCTAATTTGATGAACTCAGATAACAAAAGCCAGCCATATGAACTTAATAAGCACAATTTAGATTGAATTACAAATCGATTACCAAGAATGTCTGTGCACGAGTCCCCAAAACCTATTACCAAGAATGTTTGTGTGGGGGTCCCCAAAACCTGTTACCAAGAATGAATGTAATGTAACTATGTAAATCATATAACTCTTAGGGGAGGTTGGCAAATGTATCACAATAGGTTGACAAATGGATTGTTGGATTACAATATGTTTATATGACCATTCAAATAACCTCAAACTATTCAAATAACATTAACATTAAAACACGTGTATTCAATTTGAATCCTTGATTATTGAGACAGGATATAGATTTATTTAATCTTAATTGTTAATAATTGAAAAATTGAAAATTATGTAATCCCACCCCACTCAATGTAGAAATAAATATATCTATAGAGGTAATAAAATAGGAGTTCATGAGAAGAAAACCTTAAAACAAAGAATCATTAAACATTATATCTAAAATTATATAGTATTTTTCCTTTTTTTTAAAGGTTTTTTATACATTAATTAATTACCTATGTTTTTAAAAAAATACGATAGTAATGATTGTTTTAAATACTTCGAAACAATAGAATAAAGAAATTAAAAACACCATTATAGTAAAAGTAAAATAAATTTTATTATAAAATAAGTTTATTATGAAATTTTAATATAAATTCTATACTAATTATAATTAAAAATAGTAGTCATTTGGACGTAGCTTGGGTGGTTGGGAGAAATGATTGCTACCTTCACCACCCATGAGGTTCAATCTTTTCACTAGCATTTTCACTTTCACTAGTATGTTTGTAAAAACCCTAAATCCTTTACATCAAGTCTTGTTTTGGTCCATAATGCTCAATGTTTTCATGCCATATTACCCCAATTCTTCAAACATCAATGGCTTTTGGTCTTTTTGGTTTTGTTTGCAATACTAAGCTTGTTCTTACCTTATTCATTTACAACGTAGTGCCCAGATTCCATTGAAACCCAATACTCATGCTCTCAAATGTTAAAGGCCAAAGTTATTCTTACCCAATTTTTTTCCAAAAAATAAACATTTTAAAGATGAATTTATTTTATTATAAAATATTAATAATAATCTTTAATAATCAATACACAAAGTTAAGAGATTATTATTTATTATAAATATTTTATAATTTAAAAAATAATCTTTTAAAATCTCTTTTTCTATTTTTTTAAAACTTTGCTCTTTTGGGGACCCTCCTTATTAGATTCCAAATATTTAAAATTTCAACTTCTTCTCTTTCTTTTGGCAAGTGTCCAAATATTAGATCCCAAATATTTAAAATTTCATGATCCAACTTCTATATCTTTTAAAATTTGAGTGCACTTCACCCATCTTCTCATTATTTTAAGGCTTTATCCTCATAAAATAACTTTTATTTAAAATAATAAAACAAGCTAATAATATATATATACTCTTTTTAAAATTAAATAAACCAAATTCTATATAGATATCATTATGTAATTTACAGTATATATAAACAGTTGATTTAAAAAAAACACATAATCATGTGATTTATAATTGTTGATTAAAAAAAGAAAATGACTAATTTAAAATAATAAAACAAGGAAACTATATATATTCTATTTAAAATTAAATAGATCAAATTCTATATAAATATCATCATGTAATTTAAATATATAAATAGTTAATTAAAAAAATACATAATCATGTAATTTATAATTTATTTATATAGATATTATAATAGAAAAAAAATATAATATAATAAATAGAGTTGATTTAAAAAAATCACTGATTTAAAATCATAAAACATAGAAATTATATATATATATTCTATTTAAAATTAAAATAAACCAAATTCTATATAAATATCATCATGTAATTTACAATATGAAATTATATATATATTCTATTTAAAATTAAAATAAACCAAACTCTATATAAATATCATCATGTAATTTACAATATATATATAGATAGTTAACCAAAAAACACATAATCATCTAATTTATAATTTATTTATATATATTATAATTTATATGATGATGATGGTTAACGTCCTCTCAGACCAAACTTTGGTCTATCGGACCTAAAGAAGAGAATTAATTAGTTTGCTTCAAAGTTATATTTCTATGCTCAGAGAGCTTGGAAAGAAGCGTCCCGAGCTTACTATAATTTTGACAGGCTAAAAGGCTAGGAATGTCGGTATTGCAACAAAGATTATGAAACTGGGATCTAATGTGGGTGTACGCAGGGCACTCTAAGAGGAAGTGATTTTCATCTTCAATGTTCTTACTCTCACAAAGGTGGCAGATCCTTTCTACCCATGGTGTTTTAGGGACTGTCCAACAACCAGTTTAACCAAAAAACACATAATCATGTAATTTATAATTTATTTATATATATTATAATTTATATATATAATAAAGTTGATTAAAAAAACACATAATCATGTAATATATAATTTATTTATATATATAATATATTATAATTTATTTATATATAATAAAGTTGATTAAAAAAAGAAAATGATTGGTTGTAGTTTCTCAAATTAGGATTAAAAAATTCAAAATAAATAAAAACTTCAAAATTGTATGTGAAATTTCAGCCCTGGTTTATCTTGTAGTTCCTCAAATTAGGATTAAAAAATTCAAAATAAATAAAAACTTCAAAATTGTATGTGAAATTTCAGCCATGGTTTTGAGATATTAATAATCTCTGTGCACATCAAAATGAAGTCTAAATGTTATTTATTTTTTAAATGAATTAAATACTCGCAAATTCTTCGATCGGATTATGCCATCTCAAAATTTAAGAGAAAAAACAAATGACCAAAATAAATAGATAGATATTCACTGTCAAATATATTATAAATGATTAAATTATCAATTTTGTAAATGTGGAGAATTTTAGTATCTTAGTATTTTTCAATGTAAAGTTAGCAGATATACTTTATGGAATATTATTTTAAAGCAAATTCGATTGGCCGACCGAGAAGCATTTAATATGATTTAAATCGAATCGCCATGAGTACAATACAGCCGGCAAATGATCCAAACATTAGTCGCGGACGTTGCATGCCATTCAAATCGCATATAAAGTTGAATTAAATTCCGCCGCTTTTTACTCCCAAAACACACGGGCGTTGCGAAGATCCACCGTGGGGACCACGTACGCACCCGGCCCCACCATGAGGCAATTTGTCATGGATGCCAATCGACCCCAACCCACATCACCATAACGCATGTACCCGCAAGGCCATGACGATGGCTGCGCCAAGTGGCAAAGCGCTTGCTCATGCGGCCATGACTGTGATGACGACATAGGGGCATGAATGGGCATCTGGCATATGCATACATGGATGGAGGATGATGCCCATACACGAAGGGGTCAGAAGAGAGAGAAAAAGCAAAAGGGTGAACGAACGAGTAAAGCAAAGCAAAACACCGGTGAAGCAAAGGAGTAGGGAGGGGATCGAATCGAAACCCTAGACGGATTTGATTGATTGGCTATTCGGAGCGCTTGCTTTATTTAAAACCCTAGCGGCCGCGGGAATTATTTTCTATGTTTCCGGGGATTTTGTTTCGGCGCTCAGAGAAAATATCGGTCTGGGTTGTTTGATGCAAATGCAAAATTCTGCAATCTTCACCAGAGAGAAAAAAAACAAGAGCTTTGATTTGGATTTTGAGGGTTTTTAATTTATTTATCATGGAATGGGGGTGAACGGGCATGAATGAGCATGAATGGTCATGGCGTTTGACTGTGTAGAGTTTAGATGAGGATGAGATGGGATGATTTTTCATGATGCAGCAGATGACTTCCATGGCTCCACAGGGGCCAAACCCATCCGCTTCCCCTCCTCTGCAGTCGCACCATCACCAGGGGCAGCAGCAGCTACCGCAGCCTCCTACTCATCCCCACCATCTTCATCCCCATCACCAGGGGCTCTCCGCCTCATCGCTCTCGCTGGGACTCGTTCCTCATACCTCATCTTCTTCCCGGCCAACGCACATGCTAAATCCTGAGCCACTCGCAGCGGCGCATCCTCAGCAGCAGCAGCAGCAGCAGCAGCACAATCATCCTTCCTCTGAAGCAGCCGCTGCGGCGGCAGCGGCGGCGGCGCCGCCACCACCACCACAGCTGCTGCCTCCTCCATCGTCGTCGTCCGCTACGCTGTCCAGAATAAAGGTCTCGGACATCCTCCCAGACGATGGGGCGCCCACGCTCACCTACACCAAGGCCGTGGAGGCACTGTCGAATTCCCTGACGAGATACAACGCGGCTGTCTTAGAGCTCGGTGTTGAGGACTCTGCGTTGCTCAGGTGCGCGCTCGAATCCGCCAAGCTCTACTTCCGCACCAGGGCGCAGGCGACCAATTGGGCCTCCAAACCCCAGCCGGGTTACGGCCCTCCTATCAACGCCCCTGCTGCGCGCGGCGGGAGTCATATGTATCGTGCTGGAAGGTAGTACTACTAATACAAGTAGCCTGGCCTCATATCCCCATGACTCCCTTATTCGCCCATTCATCATACATCATGGCATTCTTTTTATTATTCATTCACATTATAACCTTCCATTACATATGTGCATTCCATATCTTTAAAATCGACATCTATGTATGATGATCATGATGGTGATGAATGGGGTCGGGGTAAGTAAGGGTTTTGTTTTAACGAAAATTATAATTCTTGCAGGCTAGCAGATGAAGGAGATGCTTCGCCACCGTGCATGTCAGATGTATTCCGGTGCCTGGGTAAGGCATCGCGAGCTGCTCTCAGCGCCATCGCTAGGCATCTTCGACTACGCAGCGAGTAATGCCACACATGCCTTACGCATTACTTCAGACTTTTTTAATTACAGTACAGTTACACGCTGTTCTTGTTTATTCAGGGTTCGATTCTGTGAAGTTAATATGCTGCTAAAATTTTCAGAATCGTTATCTTTTCTGAGTTTGTGACGGTGATTAAATTCAATTTTGCTTCTAAGGTGCGAAAACTTCGATTTTTTTTCTTCTTTCTTTTCTGTCTCAGCCAAACATTAATTTAATCGTGTTATTTCCGCATCCCAGGTCTTGATTACGTCCGAGACGACTTTCTCTAGCATTCTAGTGTTTAATTTTGTTTTTCAGATTCGAGAATGCCATCATGTTTTCTGAGGCTAGCTTTCATCGTTGTTCAAAAACCATTACCTGAGCTGAGTTTCCTCTAGCATTGTCAAAATCACGTCCTATGGTTCAATTCTGCTTCCCGGGTTCGAAAATGTTATCATATTATTTCAGGCGAGCTTTAATGCCATTCTTATATTTTCCATATTCCAGGCCTTGATTTAAGCATCATTACTAAAAAACCGATTTTTCGCTAACATTTGCAAAATTTGCGTCCGAGGAGGGCTCAAATTTTAGTGAGGTTCGAAAATGTGGTCCTTTTTTCCGAGTCCAGCTCCATTTTAATTCTATTATTTACGGATACCATTGTTTGATTATAGCATTGTTTTCACCTAAGCCGAGTTTCCACCACCATTTTCAAAATTTACGTCCCGGGGTTCGATTTTAATTATCAAGCTTGGAATTGTCATTATTTTTTGTAAAGTCAGCTTTAGTTTAATTCTCGTATTTACATGTACTAGGCTTCACTTTGCTTCCCAGGTTTTGATTTTTAAAATGTTATCATTTTATCTCAGGTTAGCTTTAATTTCAGTCTCATTTTTCCATGTTCTTCATTTTTAAAATTCACGACCTGGGGTTCAATTTTGCTTATCAGGCTTGAAAATGTCATCATTTTTTCCAAGGTCAGCTTTGTTTAATTCTCTTATTTACCTATTCTAGGCTTCAATTTTGCTTCACAAGTTTTGATTTTTAAAATGTTATCATTTTATCACAGGTTAGCTTTAATTTCATTCTCATTTCCATATTCTAGGTCTCCATTTAAGCATTATTCTCTGAGCTGATTTTCCACGAGCATTTTCAAAATTCATGTCCCAGGGTTTAATTTTGCTTCTGAGGTTTGAAAATATCATCCTTTTTTCCGAGGCCAACTTGAATCTAATTTAATTATTTATGTATTCTAGGGCTTAGTTATAGCATTGTTATTACCTGAGTCGAGTTTACACTAGCATTTTCAAAATGGACGTCCCAGGGTTCAATTTTTCCTTCTCCACTTATTGAAAATGTCAATAATTTCCATATTCCAGGGCTTCATGAAAGCACTATTACCTGAGCTGAGATACCACTAGCATTTTCTAATATTCATGTCTCAGGGTTCAATTCTGCTTCTTAGGTTTTAAAGTGTCAGCTTCAGGAAAGTAACATTACCTGTGCCAAGTTTCCACTTGCAATTTTAAAATTTGCGGCGTAAGTTTCAATTTTGTTTTTCAGGTTTGAAAATGTCATAATTTTTTCTGAGGTCAACAACTTTTATTCCTCTTCTTTACGCATACTGGGGTTTGATCACAGTGATACTATTTTTTACCCATAGAAAAAAAATGCAATTTTTATTCAAGAAGAAAAATGACGTTTTTGATGTTTCTACAAGGCACTGCTCCGCTGAGAGAGACCGAAAGCCTTGAGACTGTCTGGTATATGTCAACAGAACTGCCTTTTCAGATCTTTTGTTCCTCTTAAATATTCATGAAAAACGAAAATGGGGAAACAAGCTGAAAATACACTTATATTTCTGTTCTTAATCCGGATCTGCAAACCAGAGATACTATTGGAGTTCTGCATGATACCCTGATATACGAAGACAAATGCATCCCCCCCCCCCCCACACAGAGGCTTTACATGACTCAAAATATTAAGCAAAGAAACTAAAGTAAGAGCTAATCAGCAACAATACTGCTACACAGGAGAAAGACTATAGGTGAGAAAGGAGGATGGAATAAACTACATTCTTCACTTCCTTTATGGACAGGCATCCTTGACCTAAATGGAAGGCTTCCTTGGATAAATGATCAGCTTCTTTGGTTAAGCTCCCCGTAGATATGAGCAAATGAAATGCCTTTGAAGTGCATTTTAATCTCTTTCAGCTGATTGCCAACTAGCTCAAGAAAAATATTGTGAATCTGGGCAACGTTCCCTCATCCAAATGCTAATCATAGTCAAATCCCCAAAGACATAGAGATGTAAAATGTTTCTCTCCAAACCACAACGCAGAAGATCTTTTAGAGCTAGCAGCTCTGCCAAGTTGTTTGACCTAGTTCCGACATGTCCTTTTGTGCAAAAGCAGTGGATGTCTGATAGAGAACATCTCCAATGCCGCAGACATCATCCTGCCTGTTCCTGGCACTATAAAAAAAGCCATGTGGATATATATTGTCAATTTTCAGCCCTTCAATGATGCAGACAGGTTTATGAAGAGGCACTAGCCTAATCGATGAGACCATGGCATTGACTGTAATTTAGATTTGGATAGGCAGGGTAAACTTTCCTTCAAAAATCAAGGAATTCTTGGCAATCCGGATTGCCCAACAAATTCTGCATGGCAAGGTTTGCAATTCCTTAAGATCTGATTTTTCAAACGAAGCTCTTAGACAGCTTTCTACAGAAGCTGCACGCCAATTATTCCTCTGGTCTGTGATAAATTCAGACTGTTTCCGGACCTCGTGGGTATAGGTGTATCCAACCAACAAATGCAGGATTGATTCATCTGCTGCTCAACATAAAAGGCATATTGCAGGACCTTGTTTCCTCCACCTCTTNTCAGAACATTGTTTTTTAGGGTTAGCCAAAGGAATATATATATATATATATATATATATATATATATATATGAGTCTTCTTGGGAGCCCCTAAGCTTCCAAACTTGTTTCCACCATGAAGACTGACCCTGATACTCTTGGTCACTAAGGGTCTTATATACTGAACAACCAATTACTTCCCACCTACTTTATTGAAAGGCTATACAAGTGTATCTGGATCATCCTCTTTAATCTGATGTGATCCCAAGCCAAACCATTAACATATCCCTGCCATCTGTGTGCATGAGCCTTAAGGTCCCTCCAAACCCAGATTCTGAGCTTGAATCCAGCCTTGTGACCAGATATTTGTTGCAATCGGTTCAGCCACCAGGTTGAGAGAGAAGAACTAGCTTAAAAATCAACCAATAGCTCCATGAGAAAGGGCTCCCTGCTGCGGCCTGCCTATATAACGTCAGACCCAATCATGACTTGAGAATCGTTACCAACCCATTATGCAAGGAATTTTCCAACCACTGGAAAAGCCAAATTCAATGCCTTCCAGTGATTTGACAGAGACGTAATGCTCTTTTGTGGATTCCTGATGCTGTCCATAATGGACCCTGTTTTGATATATTTGACCTCTAAGAGACTTTTTTTTGTCAGAATCCTCCATGAATTAGATGCTACAAGCGACCCCAAAGATGTTTAAATTTTTTAACCCCCACCTGCCTGCCTCTATAGGATTGGCTAGGACCTGCCACTTTACAAGAGGAATTTTGTCATATTCCACCTTCCCAGACCATAGAAATCTGCAGCAGACCTGCTGAATCCTCTCTAGTACTCCTTTTGGAATATGAGCTAGTGCATGCCATATAATGGGAATTGTTTTCAGAACTGATTTGACCAAAGTAAGTTGGCCTCCAATGGAAATCATGGATAACCACTTCTTGCACCAGTGTGTTGTCCTTGTTTCAATCTTACTAAGTAGCCATCCCTGGTCATTTTTCTGATAATCATTAGGCTTAATAAAGGACCAAAGGTATTTAAAATCTTCACTGAAAGGAAACAGATTGAAAGGAAAATACCAAGCAGTGCTTGCTCTAAAGCATCTTCGATTTCATAGCGTATTGATGTGGATTTCAGCAGATTCAACTTCATACCTGTAGCCTTACAGTATAAATTCAAAATGTCATTCTTTTTCCTTGATTCTACCAATGAGCCATCCTGAAAAAGAAGCACATTGTCTATGAACAATAAAAGGGATAGAAACTGGTTGCTTCCAATATTAACTCCTTTCAGGGCCCCTGAAAGTTTGTCTCAAGGATAATTCTACTTAATTCTTATTCTACAATTTGAAACAGAAAAGGCTAAAATGGACAACTTTGCCAGAGTCCATGAGAGAGCTTGAAGAAATTTGACGCTGAGCCATTACCCATTAATGAAGACCGCAAAGAAAACAGAGGAAATGCATCCCATTATTCACTTTACCACTGATGGATTGAGCTCTATCTGCAGCAGAACCAATATTAAATATGGCCAGCTCACAGGTTTGCAAGTACATCATAGCTGAGGCCTTTTTTGTTTAGATTGAGTGTTTTTCTTCTTGGGTCGAATCCCACTGCTTCATAAACTTGTCTACCCTCAAGGAACCCGAAATGCTCTGGAGAAATAACCCTAGAAAATTGTAGGAATACTTCAGCTGAGTTTTCATTAGCATTTTCAAAATTCAAATTGCAGGGTTCAGTTTTGCTTCATGTTTGAAAATGTCATTGTTTTCTCTCAGGCTAAGCTTTTATTTAAATTATTTCCATACCCTTGTGGGGCTTTGGTAAAGCATTATTACCTGAGCTAAGTTTCCATTAACATTTTCTTAAAGCCACGTCCCAGGGTTCAATTTTGCTTCTCAGGTTTGAAATTGTCATCATTTTTCCTAGGCTAGCTTTAATATAATTCTCTTACTTCATATCCTTGGTCTTCATTAAGCCTAGTTTTTCCACTAGCATTTTCAAAATTCATATTGCAGGGTTTCATTGCTTATGAGTTTCAAAATGTCACCATTTTTTGAGGCTAGCTTTTATTTAATTTTCTTATTTACGTATCCTTGCTTTGATTATATCACTATCATTATCTGTAATGAGTTTTGATTGGCATCGTTAAAATTCATGTCCTGGGGTTCAGTTTTGCGTCTCAGGTCTGAAAATGTCTTCATTTCTTATGAGGCTATCTTAATATCATTCTATTATTTTCATAACCTAGGGCTTTATTAAAGGATTATTACCTGAGCTAAGTATCCCCAGCATTTTCAAAATTCACATTTGAGGGTATTATAGTGGTTAAGAGCACATGTTTCCTTCTTGCTGGTTACAGGTTCAAACCTAAAGGGTAGGGTGTGTACATTAACGATAGCAGTTAAATTGCTGCGTGAGGGGGTCCCTTATTCCACAAACAAGGGGGTCTTGTACATTAATTTGATGTCTGAGGCTGCGATCTTCAATCAAATTATTATTATTATTATTTCCTGAGCTGAGTTTCTACTATGTTTAAAATTAATGCCCTTGGGTTCAATTAAAATCTTATCCATTATATTCACCAGTCTCATTGACCTACTATTGTGTTCATTAGTTGGACATTAATAAAATTATCTTATCTCTTCCCTATGTATAATTCCATGTTGTTCCAACAACATTTTAGCAAAAGATTAACATTCTAGTGCCTGAGCCAAAAATAATTATGAAAGCTGGGTCACAATACAAGTTCTTCATAATTCAGCATTTCATTAAGAGTTGTTAATGCTTGAGCCTATGTTTGGGGCCACTTTGCACTTATTGTTTTATCTGAGGCTAGCTTCATTTTATTTTCATATTTATGTATAGCATTAGTATTATCTGGTCCTAGTTTCTGCAACTATTCTCAAAATTTATGTTTTATGATTCAGTCATAGCAGAAATTTTCTTCATTAGGTGTAATTCCATGTCCTTCTTGACAACATTCCAGTTCCTGAATGGAAGAAAATAAAAAAACTTGGTCACAATATAAGATCTTCATGGTCCACTGTTCTTTTAAGATGATATTCCCCAGCCTATGGATCACTTCACAACACCAGTTAAAATAAAGTAAATTTGATCAGAACCCATAGTTCGAAGAATTCAGCTCTGCTATTTAGTTCCATGCCCAGCACCATATTTGAGAGTGAAAGAATGATGATTATTTATAAAAAATACAGCCCCATTGCCACATATACCTAGAGTTCCTTGATTTGCACCATCTAAGAAACCCCAGGCTTTTGAGTAATTGATGGTTGTTTCCTTGAGTATCCTTGCTGCCTTGAATTTTGGAGCATTCCATCCTTCTTTGGGAGAGAGTCTAATTTTTTGGGACACCAGGCTAGACGTCATGTTAATCCCATGAAAAATCATCATATTTCTACACAGCCATAATCCTCATGGGACATAACAAGACAGATATCTATGGTTCAAGACAATTGGATCTGACATTCAGGATTCAAAGCATTCCACCTCGGTAATCTTTTTCCACAAATTGGAGTCACCCATCATCTGAAGTACTTCCTGCCAAACTGATAAGGAAGAAGGGGCAAGTAACAAAAATATGATCAACAGATTCACCATCTAAGTTTGCATCTTAAATTTATGTCTAATCAAATACGTATGTTTATCCTAATGAAGTTCAGATACCAAGTTTGGAATTTTCTTATTTCCATACTGCAGGGCTTAATTATATAACTGCTATTTCTGGTGCTGAGTGTCTACTTGTATTTTCAAAATTCATGTCCCAGGGATCAATTACAATATAAATTCTCTTCCCTAGATATGCTTCAATGTTGTTCTGGATAACATCTAAGGAATAGATTGACATTATAGTGTCTGAGTCAAAATAAAATTCTGAAAATTAGATCACAATAGAAGTCCATAGTTTGTATTTTATTATGATTCTAAGGCCTAGGTTTAGGGCAATTTCCAATTGTCATTCAAAATAAGATAAAAGTTAAGAGCTGGTACTTAAAAAGAACTTTGTGCTTTGTATTTAAAATTTATGTATTTACTATTATCTGATACTGTATTATAATTTAATTCAGATACTGACCTGTGAAAAATCGTCATAAATACTGATTGTTAAAAAATTAAAATCTCAGCATTTTATTCCCCTACCCTAGACTTAATTCGTTCTTTTGTTTTTGAATTTCTCAAGACTTGAATTATGATGGAACTTCTCAAATTTGGACCTAAATCATGGTTTTTAAGTGTCATTCTGGTTCTCCTAAGATGTTTATTTTAGAAGATTTTTTAAACTTTGGTCTGTTTTGAAACTGATGATATAATTTACTTTGGCAGTGTGTTCAATTCATTGCTTGATGACTTGCCACTACCTGCAAATGAGGTGTCATCATCAGTTTTGGTTGCAACATATTCTTCTCCTGCTGCACATAATGTTAAAAGTCTGCTTGGAGGCTCCAAATCAAGTACGCCTTACGAGATGGAGAAAGGATTGCTAATTCTCATTGCTTCTGACAGTCCTGGTCTTCAGGTTATTTGTGATTGCTTTTTTAACGTTTTGGTACTAATGACAATGGAAGTCTTGGGCAATGCACACATCCTTACAGTACAAACTTGAAATTACTGAAACACATTATAAACCTAGACAAAACACAAGCCCAAGACTGCAAACTCAAACTGTTGACTCTTCTGTATTTTGTGAATCAGCTTAACATTTTTTCACGTGAAACTTCTGCTTTAAAATGTGCATAACTTGTACATGACTGAATGGAAGTGTTTTTAACCTACAGTATGGACAAGCGTCAATATTCCACTTCCAAGGTCTGGGTTCTTTGTCTATCATTGAATGCCCCCTTAGAAAATGTGGCTCAGCCAACAATTCATTAAGGCTTTGATGTTCAAGGCCCCATTTCCTATGCTAGGGTGTCTGCTCCAAGGGAATTGGACACCATCACTCTGACCTGAAAAAGATATCTATGGACTTCTGAACTTGTTACTAGTGTTTGCAATGATTCAAGAGCAAGTGCTTAACCATTCAAGCTATATTTTTTCTTCGACTAAATGATTGATAAATTCAGGCCCCAGATCATATCCTGTTTGATGGTATATGTGAAACCTACATATTAAATTGGTTGATATTGAACATTCTAATTTTCCTGTTGCTACCATCAGAATATGAATGAACACATCATATCTTGTTTCATAGCACATGTGAAACCCACATATTAGATTGGTTGATATTGAAGATTCTAATTTTCCTGTTCCTACCATTAGTGTTTGAATGAAAACAGCATATCCTGTTTCATGGCACATGTGAAGCCCACATATGAAAATGGGTGATGTTGAAGATTTTAATTTACCTGCCATCAGAGTTTGAATGAGCACACCTTTAAGACAACGTGGCATGAACTTATTCCTGCATATAGGATTTTGAAGACGTCTTTATGGGCTACTTGAATGATACATGTTGTTAAATGCTAGTAAAACATGCACCAGAGCAACCACTTAATTCATAACTCTTAGTAAGATTTGCAGATATTTATATTCAAGAAACATTTCAGGGATTTCTCATAACTTATCACTATGAATCTGCGTGCTTCTGATTGTTGACCGCAAATCCCCTCTAAATTCTAATATAGAGCATTCTTAATAACTGCAAGGTGCACGGCCCATTAACTGAAGCATTTTCATTCAACATAAACCAAACAATCATACATCATCTTTGTAACATTACCTATCAAATTACTTATCAATGATGATTAAGATTTAAAACTTATCAAATCATCATGTATGTACATTGATGACTAATAGTATTATGCATCAGAACTCCCTTTTTTACTTCCACTATTGTGGTCCCTGAATGGTTTTGATTCTTAAATCTATTTCTTTTTTAATCATCAAAATATTTTAATATTTTTTGTACTTTCTGTTCTGCACCACATCCAGATCTTTGCTTTTCAAAAATCTTGTGGATCCGGATCTGTATCCATGTGCTATTAACTTAGCCTTTTTATTACCTTGGAAAGAAATCTGCTACAGCCATCTCAGAAAATTGCTTCACTATTAAAACTGAATGGAGTGACTCTACTTCCATGCCTTACATTTATAACTGAAGTAGATGGTCGTGTGCTGCAATCAAGTTGGCCTGAATCTGCCCTAGCACAGCTTGCATTGAAAGGCTTGCTAGAAAATAAAATATGCCTCAAAGACATCAAAGTCCTCTTGGGATCTGTGCCCTCCTATTCTAGACTTGTGATGGGCTCTATTTCTATAAAACTGTGCTAAAAAGCACATTCCAAATATACCAATTTATGTTTTATAAGAACACTTTTTTGCCGACTTAAGATAAAACAATATATTCTAATTTTGGAAATAACATAATAACATAACATGCTAAAATTAATTAAGATGTTCGAGATAGACTCATGATCCTGAACTAAAGCATTGCCTTGAAGTATTCTTCTTGTCGCCTACATTACCTGCTTAGTCAGAATCTACAACCTTTGCAACAATAAATCATCATCTCTCACATACCTCTGACCATAGTGAATTGTGCCCTTTAGGTATCTAAACACTAATGAATTTGTCGGGGCTTAATCATGAGCTGGCACGATGTGTTCAATGCTAGACATGGTATTGACTAGATATAGAAGGCGACCAATTAATTGACTGTATAAAGAAGGATCTAACGAATCTGAATTTAAGTCAACAGATAACATTGGATATGGAACTATAGTAGTGGTTAGATGTTTTAAAATTAAATGTGGGCCATTGATCTCAAGTCAAGATTAGATTTAATCTTGACCGTTGAGATTAGGGATTTGGTTCAACTCAAAATTATAAAAAAGAAGCAAGGGTTAAGACAAAGACGCATTAATTATTCGCGAGTTTTGTAAGGGAAAATCGGAGGACATTTGTTTTTTAGCCATTGGCGAGGAAGAAGACATAGAGGAGTAACCATTAAAGACTAAGCGTACTGTACACCAACAGACCGTACAGCATACAAAGCCGCACGTGTGAGTAGCAGAACACACAGGCAGAGTGCAGCATGTTCGGCCATAAAACCCAGGCATAGAGTAGAGGCCGTACAGGTTGTACAGATCGGACGACTCAGCAATAGAGTGTTTTCCAGGTAAATTTTCAAGCACAGGAAATTTGCAGGTTTGCTTAGTATTTGTATTTTTCCTCAAACCATTTTCCCAAGTCTGGGAGCTCTTGTAAGTTCTGATATTATTCTAACGATGAATTGATTTGAAGAGCAGAAAAGTCACTGTGTTTTTTTGGATCTGTTTTATGAATTTTTGCTTCCCTTGAAAATATCTTGTTAAAAGTTAGTCAAGTATAAATATTTCATATCAGATTATTTATCTAGTTACTGGTTAGATAAATTAACATGGTATCAGATCAGGAAAACAGATCTAAGTGATTTGAGGGCAGATCTATTAGATCCAGGGGTCTCAACAACAGTCTTAGTGAGTGCTAAAGCACACATTAGCTTTATACATCATATCCATACATGGCAGCTAACAGTGTCTGCTTCGAAGACAAGTTAGATGGGGTGTCTAACTTCTTGTCATGGAAGGCAAAGGTTACATTGCTCTTAAAGGAGCATGATATTTGGGATATTGTGGATAAGACTGTGATGACACCGACAGATGAAGCATTGATAGCAGCACATGAGTAAAGGGAGAGAAAATCCCAAAGACTGATCCTAGATGCAGTAAAGGATCACCTGATCCTGCATGTGCTCTAAGTCACAGGATTCGGCAAATTTGAACCTTGAGGTTCAAAATTTGCTGAATTTCAAGGGTAAAAAAATTTGAATTAAATTCGCCGAATTTTAAAAACGAATTTGAAAACGAAATTTATTGAATTTGAATTTAAAGGTGAATTTAATTAAAAATCGAAAAAAAAAATCGAAAAAAATAAAAAAAAAACTCAGAAATTTCAGTTTTATTGTTTATTTTTTNTTCGAATTTCAAGACGAATCTCAAACGAACCTCATCCAAAAATTCGAATTCAAACCGAATCAAATGGTTCTCGAACTCGAATTCGAATTCGAACCATGTGACTTAGCATGTGCTAGAGAGGACTAAGGCAAAGGAGATGATTGATGCCCTATTCAGTCTCTTTCAGAGTGATAACATGAACATGAAGATGATTACCAGGAATAAGCTCAAAGATGTCCAAATAACCAAATTGAACAATGTTACTAGCTACCTGATGAGGATCACGTAGATACGTGATCAAGATCAACTTGCAGTCGTTGGGGAAAAAATACTTGATGCACAACTTGTGCATGTGGCATTGAATGGTTTTCGTAAGTCTTGGGAACCATTTGTGAAGGGGATTTGTGCACAAGAGAACATTCCAGAACGGAAGAGTTTATGGGATGATTGCATTTAGGAGACTTGAGAGGAGTCCAAATCTAACCGGTAGGGAGGAGGTGATGAAAACTTAGCTCTTGTCAGCAAAACAAGAAAAGGCGATTGGAAACTTTTCAAAGTAACAGTGAAGGAGAATCACGCTAGCAGGGAAAGAAGAAAGACTTGAGCTAGCTCAAGTGTTTTATTTGCCATAAGTTTCAGCACTATGCATCTCAGTGTTCGAAGAAGAAGAAGAGAGGTAAGGGAACATGGCTGCAAGTAGTAGCATCAGCAACAATCGAGTTGAGTGAACCTGCAACAAAGTTTGAGGATGATTTTTCACTCGTTTCTTGTCTTTCCACCAACACTATTGCTAGGAGTGCCTCGTATTTAGACAATGGCCCATTTCGTCACATGACAGAAGCATGAGAGGTATTTAGTGGGTTATAAGAGAATGCCTTAGTGATCCATGTCGAGCTTGGTGATAATGCCAAGTATGCAGTAAAGGGACAAGGGACACTTCAGTTCCAACATTGTCCCCCGCCCCTTTACTACATACTTGGCATGGAGGATAAGGGTTATTCAATTACCTTCCAGAGGAAGCTAGCCTTGACGTAGCTACAAGGATTGGAGTGAGGGAGGGCAACTTATACATGCTACAGGGAAAGCCTGTTCATGCATTGGTGCATGATAGTGAGAATGTGTGCAATCTTTGGCATACGAGGATGGGACATTTGCATCTCAGAGCGTTGCCCATACTGAGGGAGAGTCATTGGTCTTCTAGATTTCACTATTGACCAACAGAGGGTGTATAGAGGATGTGCGCTTGCAAAAAATGTCAAGGCTTCATTCCGCAATAGCGAGAGTTGATCCAAAGGTGTCTAGGATATGATCCATTCGAATGTATGTGGGCCTATGTTAGTTGCATCAATAAAGGGAGCGTCTTATTATGTATCCTTCATCGATGATTTCTTGAGGAAGGAAGACTTGGATCTACTTCATGAATACCAAGTTGAGGTTTTCAGTCAGTTCAAGGAGTTCAAAGCTCAGGTAGAGAACTATACATGAAAGAAGATCAAGGTGTTGAGATAAGACAATGGGGGTGATTATACATCCAATGAGTTCAACGAGTTTTGCAAGGAGGAAAGAATCAAGAGGGAGAAGATAGTTGCCTACAACCCACAACAGAATGGGGTTGTAGAGAGGAAGAACATGTCCATCATTAGTTTTGTGAAGGCCATGATCCACAGTCAGAGTTTGCTATTGTTTATGTGTGCAAAGGTATGCAACACAACTGTGTATTTGCAGAACATGAGTGCTCATAAGGTTTTGGAGGACAAAACTCATGGAGGCATTCATAGGGGTGAGACATGAGATGAGGTATCTCAAGATTCTTTGTTGTCCAATCTACATTCATGTGCCTGTGGAGAACATGACAATTGGAGCCTTCTGGTGAGAAGGGCATCTCTGTGGGATACAACGAGAATTTGAAAGCTTACGGAGTCTTCATGCCAAGACAACGGAAGAGAGTGGTGAGCTGGGATATTAAGTTCAAAGAGAACTTAACCTCCAGGAAATCTCATGATTGCGTTGAGAAGTCACATTTGTACAGCCCGAGTGGGGGGAAGTGCTCGTCTGTCCCATAAAAAAAAGAATGCATGCATCAATTTGGTGTAGCGTAGCGGAGCCCGGGTGGGGGGACATGTCTGTCTCTCCCTTAAACATATAAAAATTAAAAAAATATCTATATGAATAAAATTATGAATGAATGCATTAGCTTGTTGTAGCATAATGGTGAGAGGGATGTGTGTTGTAGTTTAGTGGTGAAAGGCTTGTGGATTTGATCCCTCTCGGGGCTTTGTAGAACCGGAGTTAGATGGGTCTATACTAGTTTACCCATAGTTGTAAAGTACATAGAGTAGTTGACTTCAAAGGGTGAGTAGAGCTTACAAACTCCTAGTATAGAGAGCCAACCTTTAGGGGAATAGGAGTTAACCCCTTCCAGATTAACTAGGAGACCTAGATGGTTTGAGCATACATTGGGGGATGCTTGGGAGCATGTAGAGGTGCTCAGGAGTACTTTAAAAGAGAGCAAGCCTCCTAGGTAGTTCCCAATGTATATGGCCTTGGTGATCATCATCATAGAATCAAAGCTTTCCAACTTTGACGAAGTAACCAACCAACAACAGGCATGGAGAGATGCCATGGTGGAGTAACTCCATCATGAAGAACGATGTCCAAGAGATTGCACCGAGACCAGAGCAGAAGCTAGTGGTGACTTCCATGTGTCTTTTCAAAATCCAAACATGCAGTGGATGGTAGTGTGGATATGTTCAAGGCGAGATTTGTGGCTAGAGGATTCTATCATAGAGAGGGAGTTGTCTCTATGATAGAGTTGCTAGACATGCCTCTATCTGAGCAGTGATATCTATTCCTTCAGAGGTGGGGTGGATGATTTATTAGATGGATGTGAAGACAACCTTCCTCAACAGGATCATTGACGAAAAGGTATACATAGAGCAGACATAGGTATCTGAGGTACATGACAGATAGTCACATGTGTGCAAGCTTAGGAAATCCCTGTACGTACTTAAACATGCGCCTAAGGTGTGGTATGTCAGGATCAACAACTATTTGCAGAGCATGGGATTCACCAAATGTGAGGCAGATTCCAACTTGTACTTCATACTTGTTGCATCTAAGACACTCATCTTGGTGCTCTATGTGGATGACTTGCTACTCATAGGGGCAGAGAGGTTGATTGTAGGATGTAAGTTAGACTTCGCGATGGGATTTGAGATGAAGGACATAGGATTGATGCATTACTTTCCGTCGCTAGAGGTATGGTAGAGATTAGGAGAGGTCATCCTTGGATAGGGGAAGTACATCGTGGAGATTTTGGAGAGATTTAAAATAGAGGATTGTAGACCGATGGCCTCATCGATGATGACCAACTTGAAGAAGGTTGATTCTTCAAAGGCAAAGTTGGTAGATTCCAGACTATATAGACAACTTATTGGGTACTTGATGTATCTGATCAACACAAGGCCATACATCTGTATTGCTGTGAACACCTTTTCTTCAATACATTATAGCACTAAGGCAGGTGCACTGGATTGCGACAAAGCACGTGCTTAGATACTTGCAGGGCATAATAGAGTATGGATTGAGGTACCTTTCTGGATATGGAGTGAAGTTGCAGGGATACTCAAATTTAGACTGGGTAGGAACTGTTACAGATCGAAAGAGCACTTCAGGTTGTTGTTTTAGCTCGGGGCTGGCATCAATTTCTTGGTTTAGCAGGAAGCATACTTCAGTAGCACTTAGTTCAGTAGAAGTCGAGTACATGGCAGCCAACTTGGCAAGTTGTGAAGCAATTTTACAGGGCTATGTTCAGGAGCTGCAGCCTGTGACGATCCATTGCGACAATAAGAGTTGCATAAAACTTTTGGAGAATCCAGTGTCTCATGACATGTCAAAGCACATTGAGATCATATACCCTTTCATCAGGATAGGGTGTTGAAAGTACATTCCTACTTATGAGCAATTTGTATACATACTGTCCAAACCTTTGGTGAAAGGGATGTTTGTCTTCTTTCAAGAAAAGCTTGGAGTGGTGAAGAATACCTTCCTTGCCAAGAGGGATTGTTGATGACTACAACTTGGATAACCCATGGAAATCGTCATTAGTTATCTCTTAGCTTTTTGAAGGTTCACTTTATTATTTTATTAATTAAAATGAACTCTTTTTTATGAAGTGACTTTAACTTAATAGAGTGCTCGACTCGAGTTAAGGCATTAGTGATTTAAATTAAATGTGGGCTATTGATCACAAATTAAGATTAGATTTAATCTTAACTTTTGAGATTAGGGACTTGACCCAACTCAAAATTATAAAAAGGTAGCAAGGGTTAAGACAAAAGACACATTAACAAGTTTTGTGGGTAAGAGAAAGTTAGAGAAAGACATTTGATTTTCAGCCATTGGCGAGGAAGAAGACACATAATAGATCAACAAGAAGAGGAGCAACCATTAAAGATTGAGTATACTGTACAAAAACAAGCCATACAACCTAGCTGTACAGTAGATCATACAATAGGCTGCACATGGTATGGAGCCAAATGTGTGAGCGACAGAACGTGCAAGAAGAGGGCAGTAGATTCGGTTGTAACCGTACATAGCACGAAGCCAAACGTGTGAGCAACAAAACGCGCAAACAGAGTGCAGTAGGTTCGGCTGTACAACCCAGGAAGCGTGTTTTCCAAGCAGATTTTCAAGCACATGAAATTTGTAGGTTTGTTGAGTGTTTTTATTTTTCCTTAGAGCCATTCTTTTCAAATTTGGGAGCTCTTGTAAGTTCTAATATTATTCTAATAATGAACTGATTTGAAGAGCAAAATAATCACCGTGTTTTAATGGATCTATTTTATGAATTTTTGCTTTTGTGAAAAATATCTTGTTAAAAATCAATGTTGCACGACTCAGACTCGACAAAGACTTGGCTAACATGTGACTCGTCGATCTTGGGAAAGACTCGAGACATACTCGACAAATAGGGTAAAAACTTAAAATATGGTAGATTTGTGCACATAAAAGAGGTTAATGGAATTTCCAATCCATATAAGCTATAAATCTATAATCTATGCAATAATCCATAACATCTTCTCATAAACTATGATAATACAACATAACACAATCGATTTTTGCATGCAATTTTTTTTAATTTTAAATAGTGAACAAGAATTGGTTTGCCTAATGTGAGTGAGAATCACGTCCAAGTTTGCATAAAAGTTTTCAACCTAACCCCCCTACTCTCTAATACTGCTTTCTAGATATTCCAATCTAGTTTCAAGCAAGGAAATATGTAGTGATGTTTGCCAAATGGTTGTCACCAAGTCTTCTAGCTGAGAGCGAAGGAACCTCATCATTATTTTGAGGTCTGTAAGATCATTATAGACCCTTTCCATTTCCTCATTCTAGGAGGACATGATATTTTAAAAAGTCTTCTTTGCCAAAATAACTAGATTGAACTTGAGAATGTTCCCCAAGAAAAAAGATGTCGTAAACTAGAGACCTTGAACGATAGAGCCATTGAGCACTATCCTAGTGGAAAGAAGTGATGGTCCACAGGGAGAGACAAAAGATCCTTAAATTTAGGAAATATCCCAAAGACAAGTGAGTAATCTCTTCAAAATTAGTCTTGGGCACAATAAAAAGTTTAATAAACAACACAATAGAGGAAATGGCATTTCTCACCTAGAAACCATGGCTACTTGTTGCTGCCTTTCACACACCTGGCGGTTAAGTGCAACATAAATCTTCAAGCTGCTAGGTGTGTCCTTGGGGGCAAGTCTCGAGTCAAGTATTGTCACTTGATCTTGACTCCTCCGTTTAGGCCAAACTCCTAACGAAGCCAAGGGGGGGGGGTGGTCCTTAAGAAAGAGTTCAACTAAGGCTCTTTATATTGTAGTTGTTAATGACGAAATTAAGTTGTTTTAGGATTTTTTTGGTAAATAATTCTGTCGCAAGATAGCTGCAAAATTGTCTAAACATTCAACATCATATAACATGAGTATATAAAGATTAATAATGACAAAACTGATAATCAAATGAAAATAAGATTGTTATATACTCTTATCGATGCCAAATGGAGTAAAAAATGCTGCCGAAAAGGAAATGTTTTGCAATGTGTCTTGGTCAGTTTTAATTATTAAAGATGAGTTATTTTAAGGGAAGGGGGATTCTCGATATACTTATGAAGTACTGAGAATATGTCCGGAGAGATGACAAAATTGGTTCCTCACTCGAAAATGTGGGCTGAATCGGAGTTTATGAGACGGTATTCAACACTACACCAACAAGGGTGTAGCCTAACTGTATCTCAAGGTCACTATTCAGTGGTTCCCGCTTCCTCTGAGAAATTTGCCCATTAATGTTAAAAGGCGTTGTGTCGGATTTTCACAATGTTTAGAAGGTTGTTGATTTTATTACTGTGAATTGATTATTTAGATGTGAAGAATTAATCAGTGCGCATTCCTGCTTTTGGTTATCCCAAAGCTTAGGGCGAACCTGCGATGGGCAAGAGCATGCATCGAAATGGCAAAATGTTTGTTCCAATTGTATACTGAAGCAAAAATATTGTGGCAGCAAAATAAAAACTAAAGCCTAAAAGAATTCACAAGCTATGTGTCTCTTTTTGATCATCCACTAGTAATCGACAAGAAGCCTTTGGTTGGTGGAGAGAGCATACTTTGTGGCAACGAGCGAGGGAACAAAATTACTTAAATAATTTAAAAGATGGAAATGAAAAGAAATAACTAACTAAAACAACCTTCAAAGAAAGCAGATTGTGTGCGTGTGATTGTTAGAAAAATTCAAGCGACGAAAGAGACACTACCAATCCCCCCAGGGGGGATGAAGTGTGGCCGTTGTGTAGCCCACTTGCTTTCTTTATTATGATTAGTGTGATTGTTAGAAAAATTCAAGCGACGAAAGAGACACTACCAATCCCCCCAGGGGGGATGAAGTGTGGTCGTTGTGTAGCCCACTTGCTTTCTTTATTACTTATGATTACAATATCAGAAAAATGAAATTACATGATGTCTTAGACCCTATAAAACAGGTCTAAAGATTTATACAACTTTATGGATTGAAGGGGAATGAAGAAGGGAAAATTGAGGGTTTTTTGATGTCCCAGGAGACCCAAAACTCTGATTATGACTGGAGCTTCCTCCTCTTTTTCTTTGGACCTGCTAAAAAACGAGTTAAATTATTAGAATATGATGGAATGAATGAATAAAGGATAAAAACTTAAACTAATTTCAATACTTGCAAAAGATTAAAAAAATTTAGTAGTTTTTAAAGCACTGAAATGACAAATTGAGACTTGGCAAAAGATGATTCTTTTTAAGCACTTCTAACTCTAAATTATCTGATATGCTAAATAAGTAGATTGAAATTATTAGACTTTTAAATCAGATCAATCAAATTTGCATATTCAAACTATGTAACTGGAAAGAGGAGAGAGAATTGTTTTGATAAGATAGAAAGCAACTTCAAGCCTCGCTTGATCTTCTTATGAAAATTTTGGAGACCCTATAGAAATAAGATAAAACTTCAGAGATTGTCAAAGCTGAAGAAGATACAACTGAGTTCAACTCCTCCTTTGAAAAAGTAACTTGCAAAACAAGCCTATGAGAAACCCTTGCATAAAAAGTTAGATCTAGTGTACTAAAAAACAAAGGATAAAAACTAAAACCAATTTTGAGTACTTGCAAAAGTTTAAAAAAAAATTACTAGTTTTTAAAGCACTGAAATGACAACTTTAGACTTGACAAAAGATGATTTTTTTAAGCACTTCTAACTCTAAATTATCTGATATGCTAAATAAGTAGATTGAAATTATTAGACTTTTAAATCAGATCTATCAAATTTGCATATTCAAACTATGTAACTGGAAAGATGAGAGAGAATTGTTTTGAGAAGATGTAAAGCAACTTCAACCCTCACTTGATCTTCTTATGAAAACTTTGGAGACCCTGTAGAAATAAGATAAAACTTGAGAAATTGTCAAAGATGAAGAAGATACAAGTGAGTTCAACTTCTCCTTTGAAAAAGTAACCTGCAAAACAAGCCTATTAGAAACCCTTGCATAAAAAGTTAGATCCGGTGTACTCAAAAACAAAGGATGAAAACTAAAACTAATTTCAGTACTTGCAAAAGATTAAAAAAAATTTACTAGTTTTTAAAGCACTAAAATGACAACTTTAGACTCGGCAAAAAATGCTTCTTTTTAAGCACTTCTAACTCTAAATTATCTGATATGCGAAATAAGTAGATTGAAATTATCAGACTTTTAAATCAGATCTATCAAATTTGCATATTCAAACTATGTAATCGGAAAGTGGAGAGAGAATTGTTTTGAGAAGATGGAAAGCAACTTCAAGCCTCGCTTGATCTTCTTATGAAAACTTTGGAGACCCTGTAGAAATAAGATAAAACTTGAGAGATTGTCAAAGATGAAGAAGATACAACTGAGTTCAACTCCTCCTTTGAAAAAGTAACCTGCAAAACAAGCCTATGAGAAACCCTTGCATAAAAAGGTAGATCTAGTGTACTAAAAAACAGGAAATGAGAAAGAGTTGGAATACAACTGAATATGAACAACTACTCTCCTATCTCTTGAGTTCAAAATACCGGTAAGTAAGTTACTACTCTCCTATCTCTATGTGTCTTAGGACGACCTTCTAAGCTATATCTAATAGCAATTTTAAACAAAAGGAAAAAACAACTCGGAAATTTAACAATGTCACCTCAAATATTTGCAAGCAATTATCTCATAACACAGAGTGGACCTCCAAAGTCTGCAATTTTATTCATCAATATAGCAACAATACAAAATGGCAGAGGTTTTTTGCATCCCATCCTCAACAAAGGAGGAGAACCCTGCTTTTATAGCCATAGAAGTCTTCAAACCCCAGGGGGCGCATTTGCCAAGTGGAGAGGAGGTTTAGGAGGTTGAGAAATGCATGGGAGGAAGGCTCGAGTGTTGGGATGAAGGGTTGTCACCTCATAGGAGGTGAGCCACATGTCTCAAGAGGCCTCCACATCTCCCAACCACCTCAACCACATGAGGGATTGCGCCCTCCTTGAGGAGAATGTGCCCCCGTTTAGTGGATAGCTGATTGGCACCTCAGAGAGAAGGTTGGAGATACTCTCCTAGCTCATAAATGCCCTAGACAAGACCCTCAACCAACTTGACACCTTAGAGACAAGTCCCAGACAAGCTGCCTTTGATTTAGATTGGGGTTTTCTCCTATTTTTCCATTTATTTGACCCTCTGAGCCATTTTGGAGAGAAAATCCAAATTAATAATTGAAAATTCCTAGTTTGACTCTCAAAAATGGATTTAGGGATTAAGTTAGGTTTCTGGCTCCAAAAATGAGCATTCCCATGACCAAATTGGATCCCTAAGCCCAATTTTATGACCTTTTGAGATATTACAATTAAAAAATACACCTTATCGATGATTTTATTAAAAAACTAAAAATTAAAAGGTTAGGTTGTCCAATAAACTACAAATATATGCACCCAACAAGTTATCTAGCTTTGTTATCATCACAAGGTTATTTGCATCAATGCCAATTTGTCGATCCAATTACCCCAAATTTATGGTATTCCAATTACTAAATCTATTAGATGCTTGAGGAATTATGTCCAAAATTTGCAACTCACTTCCGAAACGAATTCCTCAATACAGTTACAAAGCAATGATCTCAAACACCAACCCAAAGTAGACTTGCAACGACCAATCTCTTATATTATCTGGAATTGAGATTTCAACACTTGTATAAGTCTAAACTTCATACTCAGAAATAACTTGTTTTAGGCTGTCTATATCATCATTTTAATGGCTAACTGGCTGTCTTCTATGGATCACAAGACATTAGCAACAATATGACAAAATCTGAAGATCATTGATAACCATAAAGTGCTCATCAAATCACATATTATCTGATTCATTGGACTGTATAACGGGACAGTGGATTTCCACTTAGTGATCTGATTATGGGTTTGTTATATTTAGTAATTAGTGCAATAACAAATAACCCATCTGCTTTGGGGAAACCCTGAAGACATTCTCACATTAAATGAGCAGAATTGAAGGACTGTATGACTGCCATAATGAAAGTTTAGGATAGTTTAATCAAGTCTTATTTCAATATGCCAAAAGGACAAGACTTGAGACAGCAGTAGCTAAGTAATACCTATGAAGCAATAAGATCATTTAGAACTAGATTTAAATCTATCTTAGATCTGTCTTAAATGTGAGATCAAGGATCTATACACTAGTGAGTTAAAATGACACTCCTTGGATATGAACTTTGATAGAAATTAGATCCTTAAAGCTACAAAGGTAATCAACCTGTATGCTTTACAAGCATAAGAATGAAATCATGAAGACCTATTGCAACAGTATCCAAATGGTGACAATGAACTCTGAGATTATTATGAATCAAAACTGAGATCTATCTCAGAAAGTTTAGTCGCTGCGTGCTTGAAATGTTTCAGGTTAGTAGTGTACCAACAATGATTAGTTTGGCACTAAGTTGCATGAAACAGGGAAATGGGGACGAAATGGGGAAATGAGGAAATGAGGGAAACACGACCCTCCAAAATTTTGGAAATGGGGAAACACGATATATATATATATATATAACATTTAAATTTTTTAAAAGAACTGACTGTAAAACATAAATGATAAAGTTATTAATCATAACTCATAAAGGATTACAGAATGCAACTAGTAATCTTTTAATTTTTTTAAAAGAACTGACTGTGAAACATAAATGATAAAGTTATTAATCATAACTCATAAAGGATTACATAATGCAACTAGTAATCTCCAAAAACAACCTTTATAAATGAGTACATATATATCCAAAATCAGCGTTTATATATGAGGCTGCAAGTACAATGCAACATAGAAATAAATAATTAAGTGTAAAACACTTGAAGTTCAGCCTCATCATCATAGTTCTCTTAAAAAAAAGAGCAATAAGTGTTGAAATTTAAGGGTTAGTGATGTTTTAATACAAGTAATAAACATAAGTGCATGAACATATAAATTTAGATTCATAATAGCGTTGCTAATAAAATTTAACCTGTAATAAATCAAAAACATAATTTTCATCTCTTTCAACTTAACACTATGCTGGTCACTGCGTTGATCTTAACGCTTTGCTGGCCACTGCGTTGAAGTTGGTCATTGAGATGTTTCACCAAATCTCATGTACATAAAATAAATAGATACATTAACAAATCATAACCATTATTGGATCCGCCTTATACTTAAATAGTTATGAGTTCGATCTTGTCATTGAAGGGGCAACTCAAACTGGGAAAAATCATATACGTACCTTGAGACAAAGTTCAAGTAGAAGTAAACATACCTCATATTCTTCAATCAACTTAGCAGCTCAATCATATTGACAAGAGATACGCAGTCATGCTGCTGATATATCCATGTCAAAGCAGGTAATAGGTCACGCTGGGGTACACACAACTGAGATGGGATAGAGATCGCAGATAAACAAAGTAGCCACACAGATGTAGATAAACTACACAAGGATAGATACCACGAGAAAGGGAAAGCGCGCAGGTAAATTCACGCTCTGCAAGTAAGAGACATCACGTTGATGTGATGCCCTCAGTCCCGTGGAGTAGTACACACGTAGAGCAAAAGAAAATACTTGTGGTAGTAGGACTTAGTCAGAAAATCACTTGGGAGAGGAGAGCCTGCGAAGGGCAAGACAAAATGTTGATAGTTGTGCGGAAATTAGAGAGTCATGTGGAAGAGGCGAGACTATGAAGGTAAGTGTCGATAGTCAAACTGTGGAGGGAAGTGCCGGTAGTCATGCAGAAGACTCAGTTAGAGAAACACACAGGAGAGAAAACCCGCAGAGTGAGGTGTGGGTAGTCACTCGAACAGTGGAGTGTCGACAGATTGGGTAGGGGTAACGGATCTGACAGCAGAGATCAAAATCGAGAGGTAAGCCCATGAGAAGAAATCACGCTGAGGTCAATCGCAAAGATTACCAGATAAGCACGTGAGGGAAATCGCAAAGACAAGTCGAGAGGTAATCTTGTAAGCAATCACACAGAGGTAAATCCATGAGGATAAACCTATGGCGGAAAAATGCCGAGGCAAACTCGTGAGGATAAACACTGTGAGGAAACTGACGAGAGCAGAGATCACTGTGGAGTAAAATCGCAGAGGAAAGGCACGTGAAGAAACCAACGAGATAATCACCGTGAGAGAAATCACATAGTTAAGAAAAGTATATTTCTTTTCTTTATACAGGTTAGGGTAGGTGAATAACATAAGTCAAACACTTAGTTTTACTTAAAATCATAAGTGGTCCAAAGTTATTAAATCAGAAAATAATCAATCATAAGGTAAAGTATCGAAGGTCCTTTAATAAATTCATAAATTAATGAATTTAAAATAAGGTCAAAAGTGAAAAGGTCCAACATAAAGTAACCATAACACTAAATGTTCCAATGGTCCTATAATAAAACCATAAGGTAAATACAGTTAGGATAAAATCCATAAGTCATCATAATCAAAGGTACACCCAAGTAAGAGTGTCAGGACTAAGTAAGGTAAAGGACCAAGAGTCAACAGGGGGACCACAACCCACACAACCATATGATTAAGGTGAACCATGAGGGTGGACAAGCATTTACCAATAGGACCAAAGACTTTGATCTTTTCTCTCTCTCAAGTTACAGTGTTTTATATATATTTTGTCATCACTGTATAAGGGGAAGATCCAAACGGATGGTACGATCCATTTTTCTTAACACTACTCCTAAGGGTTAGGTACTAGGGACATCGTCAAGGGGTGGCCAGTCCCTTGAAAAGCAACCTAGCAATAACCAATTAGGAGAGGGGACATCATTATCTTCCATTCTTAATGAATGGCTTTCAACCCTAGGCTGAGTTTCAATATCACACTGAATCATATTGATCAACCTCTGGACCCTGATCGGGTCCTCCATTCTCTCGTAGAATGGTTCTCAGTACTAAGTTGAGTTTCAGTCTCACATTGAAAGTTGATCAACTACCTGCAGGACTTTCTTGGACATTGCGTCCCTGGTTCCAAACCGGAATATGTCTCTGCCCCTATTTGTAGGATCTACTTGCACATCGCGTCCCTGGTCCTAGACTAGAATACCCTAGAGGCACATAGGGGCCCTAGCCACATGATAGGGGCTTTTCCATGGCGTTAACCTGATTTGTCCTTGACCAAGAACCCTAGGAGACTACTGGGGGCCCTAGGGTACCTTCTAGGGTTTCTCTGTCCTAGTTAACTGACTAGGGTACCATCCTCTCTGAGAATGGGTCTCGTAGCTGCACACTCCTTCTCAGCAAGAGGGGCATTCTCAACACATCGATAACATACTGCAACATACTGCACCCTTAAGTGGTGATAACTCATCTCGATGTCTTTTAGCTTGTCATTAATTACAGGGTTTCTTGAGAACTTTAGACAACTCTCCATCTTAGCACAAAGCATAATCTCATAAATCCTCTTGGAAGTTATAGTTGACTTCCCTTGATGGCTGAGAATTATTTTCCACATCATTTTTCCAAATCTGTTGTTGGATTGACTCCTCACAATGGGAGTAAGCTAAATTAGTGACATGGCTCTCACTGGAGCAACCTTGAAGCTTTTTGATAGGCTTCTTAATGAGATTAGATGTAGGCTTCTTGGCCTTCTCTGTCTGCTTCTCTAAGCGAGAAGTCTTATAGGCTTTCATCTTTGAGTTACTGGAGGACTGCTGGAAGATCACTCTTTAATTTTCTGCAATCCCACTTTGCTGGGGAATGAGAGGCTCTTTTGGCTCCCTCTTGATTTATGAACTTAGCAGTTGTTTCATTGGTAGTTTATTTGAGGGATGATCATCTAACATAATTGATCCTACAATTGTGGAGCCTCTTGCTCCCTCTGTACATGAGCACTCAACTTCCTCTTGAGTTGTGCAATTAAACTCTCGAGAACTTTAGACAACTCTCCATCTTAGCATGAAGCATAATCTCATAAATCCTCTTGGAAGTTATAGCTGACTTCCCCTGATGGTTGAGAATTACTTTCCACATCATTTTCCAAATCTGTTGTTCGATTGGCTCCTCATAATGGGAGTAAACTAAATTAGTGACATGGCTCTCATTGGAGTAACCTTGAAGCTTTTTGATAAGCTTCTCAATGAGATTAGATGTAGGCTTCTTGGCCTTCTTTGTCTGCTTCTCTAAGCGAGAAGTCTTATAGGCTTCCATCTCTGAGTTACTGGAGGACTGCTGGAAGATCACTCTTTCATTTTCTGCAACCCCACTCTGCTGGGGAATGAGAGGCTCTTTTGGATCCCTCTTGATTTATGAACTTATCAGTTTTTTCAATAACAAATGCCTGGTAGTTTATTTGAGGGATGATCATCTAACATAATTGATCCTACAATTGTGGAGCCTCTTGCTCCCTCTGTACATGAGCACTCAACTTCCTCTTGAGTTGTGCAATTAAACTCTAAGCAAAAACAGGATCTGTAAACATTACTTGTCACATCATCATCCTTTATAAGTTAAGATTGATTTTCATCAATACTAACATGATTTTATCATTTATATACATACACTACAACTATCTTAAAGCTGTCAAGAGCAAATCCACAATAAGTGTGATACGAAGTCCTCACTATATCTGTTCTTGTGCAACAATCACATTTGCATCACATTGAATATGTACCCATAGAAGTATCAACATTATAACATTATACATGCATTGGCACAAAATTAAATTATAATCTTAGACAAGAGATTAAGCTCTAGGCTTTATATTTATTTATGCATCATAAGTAATGGTTAAGCATTCTATGCCACTATCCTTTAAGCTTGAGTATGCACTTCTTAAACATAATCCAAAATATTTAAATGATCATAAATTCTAACTTCCTTGTGTCAACAATCCTTGATCACATCCATCAATGAGTCATAAAACTCTTTTGCACTATATGACATCATAATTAAGTGGGCTTTCTTACTTGTCATTAACATAACTCCTTAATGAGTCATCATGTTTATAATCTATCAAATCCAATTTTCGATAACACTTGTTAGTACTAAAACCAGTGTTATCGGAACCGGACCGGAACTGGCAAAACCGGTCGGTCTGACCGGTTTACAGGGTTGGCTGGTCCGGTCAGACCGGTTTACAGGGTTGGCTGGTCCGGTCAACAAAAAAATTTCAAAAAACGGGATTTTTTTCCAGACCGGGTATGGAACCTGTCGGAACCGGCCAAAACCTATCGAACCGGTCAAAACTGGCCGAACCGGGCGGTCTGGACTGGGGACTCAGGAAACTCAATTTANTTTGCATATTTTTGTATTAATGGTTTGGATTCATATGTATGCACATGAATATATATATGTTTTTTACAAAATATGAATATTTTATGTATTTTTTAGTCAGCCAGTTTTTTACCCGGTTTTTTGCCGGTTTCGGTCCTGTTCACATTTTGGGCTTCGTCGGTTTGATGACCGGTCCGGTTTCGATAACATTGACTAAAACACATCTCTTTGTTCAGTTGTTATTGATCTAATCAACCAGATATGTGGATGTGAGATCTCTTACCATCTTTAACACTTTGATGGTTAATGAACTCCTTCAGCGAAGATCTGTAAGGCTCAGATCCAATAATTCGAGTCCTTACAGTTACTTTGGCAACCCTTACCTTAGGATCATGTAGACTTTGTTGGCTATAAACCAGAGTTGGCTACATCCTAAGCTTTGATACCATCTTGAAATTTAAGGGTTAGTGATGTTTTAATACAAGTAATAAACATAGGTGCATGAACATATAAATTCAGATTCAAAATAATGTCTAATAAAATTTAACCTGTAATAAAGCAAAAACATAATTTTCATCTTTTTCAACTGAATGCTCTGTTGGTCATTGAGATGTTTCGCCAAATGTCATGTACAAAAAATCAATAGATACATCATTAACAAATCATAACCATTATTGGATCCGCCTTATACTCGGTAGTTATGAGTTTGATCTTGTCAACGTAGGGACAAGTCAAACTGGGTAAACCATATACGTACCTTGAGAGAGAAAGTTCAAGTAGAAGTAGACAGACCTCAGATTCTTCAATGAACTTAGTAGCGCAGACATACTAACAAGAGACACGCAGTCATGCTGTTGATATATTCATGTCAAGGTAGGTAATAGGTCACGTTGGTGTACATACAACCAAGATGGGATAGAGATGGCAGATAAACAAAGTAGCCACACAGATGTAGATAAACCACACTAGGATAGATACCACGGGAAAGGGAAAAACGCGTAGATAAATTCACGCCCAGCAAGTAAGAGACATCACGCTAATGTGATGCCCTCAGTTTTGTGGAGTAGTACACATGTAGAGCAAAAGAAAATACTTGTAGTAGCAGGACTCAGTCAGAGAATCAGGCTGGAGAGGAGAGCCCGTGGAGGGCAAGACGAAATGCTGACAGTCATGCGGAAATCAAAGAGTCATGTGGAAGAGGTGAGACTGCAGAGGTAAGTGCTGATAGTTAGACCGTGGAGGGAATTGTCGGTAGTCATGCAGAAGACTCGGTTAAAGAAACACACAAGAGAGAAAACTTGCGGAAGGAGGTGCATGTAGTCACTCGAATAGTGGAGTGCCGTCAGACTGGGAAGAGGTAACGAATCTGACAACAAAGATCAAAATTGAGAGGTAAGCCGGTGAGAAGAAATCATATTGAGGTAAATCGCAGAGATCACCAGATAAGCACGTGAGGGAAATCGTAGAGACAAGTTGAGAGGTAATCTCGTAAGCAATCACACAGAGGTAAAACCGTGAGGATAAACCCGTGGCAGAAAAACGCTGAGGCAAACTCGTGAGGATAAACACTTTGAGGAAACCGACAAGAGCAGAGATCACTGTGGAGTAAAATCGCAGAGGAAAGGCACATGAAGAAACTAGCGAGATAATCATTGTGAGAGAAATCACATAGTTAAGAAAAGTATATTTCTTTTCTTTATATAGGTTAGGGTAGTTGAATAACATAAGTCAAATACTTAGTTTTACTTAGGAGCAGGATAAAAAATAAAGTGGTCCAAAGATATTAAAATCATAAAATAATCATAAGGTAAAGTATCCAAGGTCCTTTAACAATTTTATAAATTAATGAATTTAAAATAAGGTCAAAAGTGAAAAAAATTAAACATAAAGTAACCATAACAATAAATGGTCCAATGGTCCTATAATAAAACCATAAGGTAAATAACAATGTTACAAATATCGTGTCGGCGAATATATCGTCGAGGGTCCAAAAAGAAATTATCGGATTTATCGACGAAAATGTCGGCAAACATCGGCAACATATCGGCAATGTAAAAAAATACAAAAATATTCATAGTTTTTCAATTTTCTAAATTACAAAACTGTAAATGACTAAATGTTTTAAAATTTAAATTTTTAATGTATATTACTGTTTACTATATTCAAGTAACTTGTTACTATAGTATACTGTATTATATATATTATAATTATATAATATATATACTATATAGTATATATTATATATATTATAATATATATATAGTATATATATTATATAATTATAATATATATAATATAGTATATTATATAATATATATACTATATAGTATATATTATAATAATATATAATATATAATATATAATATCATAGAATTTATAATTTGCTAATTTAAACTTACACAAAGTAATAACAGCTCTAAGTCAATCTTGAATTGTCATTATATCCCCGTCGACATCACAAAGTTGGAGGGCCGAATACTAAAATTGGGAAAAAACTAGAGGTGTGATTCGTGACTATGAATGTTGGACATAAGATCTCATGTATAGAGAACGATCTTCACGAATGAAGGAGGCTTCTAGCCTTATTTTTTGGAATATTTTTTATTAATAAAAGTAATTTTTTTAACAAAGTTTCACCTAATTGAAAATTAACTTTAAGATGAATTGAAATTCAAACCTTACCAGCTGGGCACCACTAATGGCGTCCCTCCCCTATTTACCTTTAAATTCAACTTTATAAAGATGTGTTTTCATTGTTACCCAAAAGAGTCAGTGTTGGTATCAATAATACATAATATATACTATAGTATATAATATATATATATACTATATAGTATATATTATAATATTATATAATATATATTATATATTATATAATATTATAATATATACTATATAGTATATATATTATATATAATATAACTATTAAACTTTACCCGTCTGCGACTCTGCCGGCGTAAACAGTCCACCCACAGTTCGCGACTCCGCCGGCGTAAACAATCCACCCACAGTCCGCCAGCGTTTAACAATCCACCCACAATTCACCCGGCCGGAAATTAAAAAGATCGACACACGATTTTTTGGTAAAATTCGCGTTAAAATCGCGATATTTTTCAGTGGACATCGCCAGAAATATCGCTGAAAATATCGGGCGATGTTTGCCGATATTATCGCCGGTGAGGAGACATCGCGATATCTCGCGATGTTGGCGATAAATCGCCGATTTTTGTAACACTGGTAAATACACTTAGGATAAAATCCACAAGTCATCATAATCAAAGGTACACCCAAGTAAGAGTGTTAGGACTAAGTCCGGTAAAGCACCAAGAGTCAACAAGGAGACCACAACCCACACAACCATAAGATTAAGGTGAACCATAAGGGTGGACAAGCATTTACCAATAGGACCAAAGACTTTGATCTTTTCTCTCTCTCAAGGTACAATGTCTTATATATATTTTGTCATCACTGTATAAGGGGAAGATCCAATCGGATGGTACGATCCTTTTGTCCTTAACACTGCTCCTAAGGGTTAGGTACTAGGGACATCGTTAATGGATGGCCATTCCCTTGAGAAGCAACCTAGCAATAACCGATTAGGAGAGAGGACATCATTATCTTCCATTCTTAATGAATGGCTTTTAGCCCTAGGTTGAGTTTCAGTCTCACATTGAATCATATTGATCAAACCCTGGACGCTTGCCGGGTCGTCCATTCTCTCGCAGAATGGTTCTCAGTACTAAGCTGAGTTTCAGTCTTGCGCTGAAAGTTGATCAACTACCTGCAGGACTTTCTTGGACATCACGCCCTTGGTTCCAGACTAGAATATGTCTCCGCCTCTATCTGCAGGATCTGCTTGGACATCGTGTCCTTGGTCGCAGACCAGAATACCCTAGAGGAACATAGGGGCCCTAGCCACATGTTAGGGGCTTTGCCATGTAATCAACCTAATTTGTCCTTGACCAAGAACCCCGTGAGACTATTGGGGGCCCTAGGGTACCTTCTAGGGTCTTACTCTGTCTTATTCAGCTGACTAGGGTACCATCTTCTTTGAGAATGGGTTTCGCAGCTGTATTAACTTTAACAAGAAGCACGCTGAGTATCAAAACGTTTATTAGAAGAAGGAAGGCCAATTCCACTTCTAGGTTCCTCGTTGACATTCAGGGAAGCAAAAGAGATCTCCAAGTCAAGACATTTTGGATCCACATCCCATTCTCTAGAAGGCCCAATGTTATAATTTGGATCCTTACGAGATGCAAGGCGAAGGTTGGTGTGCACAAAAACAAGATCCTTAGCTTTCTGTGAACCCAACCTATTGCGCTTCACAGAATGAATAAAGCCATAAATGCTTAAGTTTCTCTCTACTAATGAAGAGCTTGCCATATGTGAAAGAATGCGAATGCCAATGTTTTGCAAATGTACACCATTTGCTCCATGACAAATCCACCACCTAATTGGACTTGTGGTGCTTCTCTCTTCCAAAGCTACGACATCTGAATATTCATTGAATCCTCCAGCAAAATTGACAAATTCTTCCTTCATCTCCATTTGTAGATCAACTGGAAATATTCTCATAAGGGATGCTTTAGCTCCATTGATCACCTCTCTATCACTATGTGGTGCCCTTCCTCTTCCCATTGCTTTGAGAAATGAGCTCTTCATCATAGAATTTTGGGTTTAGGGCATGTGCTAAATTATGAAATGGGGTGTTGAAACTGTTCCACCCGTCAACCATAATCTGCTGTACCAAATCAACAAAATTAGCATCAACAAGTGATAGCTGGGGAGACTCTTGTGAAATGATTTCCATAGTTTTTTGAACCATGGTATCCATGCCATCATAAACCTCTCCCAAGAAAGGTTGGTATGTGTTGGCGTTTTTGAGAAGGTCAAATGTAGGGGCTATGAGCCCGAGCAAGAAATCTATCTTACCCCACCAGCTCTCATCAAGGAACAACCTACACAACATAGCTCCTCGCTCTGAATCTACCTGCCTCCACTTGGCCCAAAGTTGGCTCACTACCATAGAAACTAATGACTGCTTAATCTCAATAAGGCGACGCAACATTATGAAGTTGGAGGCATATCTTGTCTTAGCGACTTTACAAATCCAGTTTGGATTTTGTGGAAATATTGCTTGAGACTGGTGGTGGTTGGTGATGAATTTGATAATTTCCCTTCCACCCCCTGCGAGTTCCTTTGTTCATGGAACTTTATTGTCAATCTCTTTTAAGGTAAGATTCAGATTATGGACAATGCATGTTGTCCAAAAAATGTGTTCATACCTGCTCTCAATATCTAAACCTACAACTTTGCAGATTGGTGTATTATCTGTGATAAGCTGAACTACCTTATTTGATCCTATTTGATCAATAATTGTGGCTAAAACATTGGCAATTAACTGAACAATCTTTCAACTCCCTTGAACAATCTTCGACCTTTATGAACATTGCTCCTTTTAGTAAAGTGGCAATGATATTTATCAATGGCATATGCCTAGTATCTATCCATCGATTAGAGACAATGTTGACCCTAGGGCTATGCCATGAAGAACGAATCGATGCTAAAACATCCTCCACAAGTTCATTCTCCTTCTCGAGTATAACAGTTCAAAATTTTTCATAGTTGGGCCCCTTCAACCCTTGAGGAGCTGTGTTAATTGCCCTCACCATATTTTTTCCAGTAAGGAGACCGAAATTCATTGAAAGGGATACAACAGGCATAGAGGGCCTTAGCCACTCTTGTTTCAGCTTTTTTTCTCCCTCTAGCATTGTAAAGTTTAGCTATTCTGCTATCTCTGATGGAAGGAGATTTTGATGATCCTCTACCAGCAAGTTTTGACGTTGCTTCTTGGATTTGTTGAGGCTCCCTCCTCTTCCTCGGTTCCTGCACAATTCTTAGCTCACTAGTTGGTGTTGGAGGTGCAACATTAGAAAGCATATAATGTCTTCTTTTGGTCCTATTAGCCTCATCTTGCTCAACTTGATACCTGTCCCTCTCAATTGGGTTTCTTATTACTGGGCAAGAATCAATGCCCTTTCTGGTTTCATGCAACAAATGGGCCTTCACTCTTGGGTAAGAGCTCTTAAACAAACCATTACAGAGAGTACATTTCCATTCCCATGAGCCTCCACCTTAACATGAACAAAGGAGGTTGCAATAGTGAATTTAAACATGAAAGGAAATAGAGCATGATAGAAAAGGTTGCAACAATGACCTATTAGTGTACTCTAGTTAAGCATAATCACCATAGATTTACATCAAATTAGTGAAACCATTCTCTACCATCACTCAAAAAATCACCATAACCTTACACAAGAAGAGCCCCAAGTACACCAATAGAGAGCAGAGCAACATAATTTTATTGCATTATAAATAATCCACCCTTTGGAAGGAATTTGACCTCCCTTAAATAGCTAAGGAGGGCCGAATTCTTTTGGAAGAGATCTAGGGTTTTTACGAAAGTTTGTTACATGATTAATTTCCAAGTAAGGATCATTGGTTTAGATCTGACCCTCTTACATAAAATAATACAAGAAAAGTCTAACTTGTTGGGCTAAGGAAGGCTCCCTCCTTGGTCTAGGGACCAAAAATATTACAATATGTCAAAGACAATGGGCCTTCTCAATACAAGAGGGGAAAATGATGTCTTGATTTGCAAAACCAAAGTTTGTTGGCTAAAACCATGTCTTGTTTTCCTCATTCCATGCTATTGACCCAAAACCACTTCCTTGGGCAAGTTATTGGAGGCCCACAATTTGTTCTTTTCAAGCCAATCCATCTGCTAGGAGGATAAATCAAGGCTGAGGAATTAATCTTCAATTGAGGGGTGCTTTATATGCCATAAAATCACCTCCACACGTGTGCCAAGGTGCCGCATCGTCTTTATTTGCCTCAACATATGTGCCACAAGCCAATTTGAGCAAAATGACTTTAGGCTTTTTAGGGTAATTAATTCCAAAAATAAAAAAGTGCATCCCCAACTTGATTTGAACATAAAGTTCATTTTTAGCCTCTTAATGAATTATTAAACACAACTTAGCCATTTTTTTAACGAAATTTTTTAGGTGTGCCACCAATTGATTTGTAATTAACCTTAAATAACATTGTAAAATCTTCCTGTGCTTGGAAAAGTGCTCTAATGAAAAACCTTAGGTGTGCCATCAATTAATCCGTCATTAGCCTTCAAAAGCAAAAAAATTATCTGGAAAAAGTTTATGCCATAAAGTGTGGCATAACAGGTCTGTTTAATATTTACTGAAATATTAACAAGTGAAGATAAAGACATAGCTTCCTATGTGCTTGTGTATCACTTAGGGTACATATATATAACACTGATCACAGATGATGTCAATGGTGGTGTCAGTTTATCTATAACTAAGAAGCGTTATGTCTGGTAATAACTATTGTTTTTTTATCATTCCCTACTGCCTGAATAATTTGCCATCAGGTTCATACCAACATGCTTACTTGCAGTCAATCTCTATGAAGTGTACTTTTGCAGTCCCTTCCTATGCTGATAACCCAAAAAACTATTATAGAATTGCTTTGTGTACCTAGATGCTTTATGTTCAGTCCTGAAGAACTGTATAAACAGCTTTCTCAAGAGGGCCCCAGCAGGCTATTCTGTCTTTACTAGAAGTGTGGATGGAGGAGCAATTTTGGAATGTGCAAATTTTCGAAATTTTAGGATTTGGGGATTTGTCAGTTCTCGTTTTTTTCTTTTTAAGCATATATTGACATACAATAGCCATAGGAATCAAAATAATGTTTAGATTATAACAATTAAACTAAAAAGATCATATATTGGTTTTAACTTTTATGGTTGAAAGTTAAACCCAATGTAATAGCTTTCTATAAGCATAATTTAGGATTCTTATAGGGTTTAGAGAGAATTTGAAATGTATTTTTCTTCATTTGTTAATTTGTGTCTTGTAAGATTTTGGTGAGAGATTTCTCATATGACACAGTGAGTCAATATAATCTATTATGGATTCATCCTGGGTCTGTCTCCATCTTGGAATTTGTTCAGGAAACATAAGGTAAGATGATTCTCTAAGAATATGTGGATGCAAGTATTGCAAAAGGACAGTATCTTGTTCTGCCACTGATTTAGAAGGATCCTCCAACATAGCAGCAAGAGGAACGCAAAATAAGTTTCTTAGCATCATTTATAGCACCTCAAACCTCTTGTAATTTGGCTTATCGTATGTATGAATGCATGAGAAGTGACCCAAAGATAAGATATTCCAGCTGTTTTTGTGTGTTGGTGCTCTGTGAGTAAACATTGTTCATATTCTAAATTGTTTGTCTCTGGTCACCGTTTCCTTTACAGGTTTGTGATCCAAATGGCCGTTGGTATCTAGCAGATAATGGATTTGGTCCAGGAGATGTTTTGTTGTTAACAGGTAGGGCACTTGGCCATGCCACTGCTGGTCTTCGTCATGCTGCTTCATATCGAGTAAACTCTGATTTGTCTCCAGGTGCTGGAATGGGTGGAAGGTTAGTTTATTTTAAATTTCTATCCAGTGGTTTGACTTTGATGCTTTTATAAAGTTTCAGTTTATTCATCATCTTTGTCATGAAATAATTCTGTTTTGCTTGTAACAGTCTGACTCCCCATCTTTAAACTTTTATAAATACTAGAGATCGTATTTTGATTTTATTATTTCTATAGGACATCGTTGGCTTTTAGGCTTATGCCGCAAAACAATGCAATATTAAATTGTTCTCCAATAGCAGAAGCCGGCCATGTTATCCCTCAGAGCTATGTGCCAATCACTGTGGGCCAGTTTATGGATGAATTAACAGCTGAAGAGACTGGAATGAGCAATGGTTCGGACAGCACTCTGGTAAGTTGCTTTAAAATATGAATCGCTTTTCTTTTACAAATATATTGTTTTTGTCCCCTATACTTCATGTATCGGTTTTAGAATTTAGTTGAATAGAAACTGAATATTTGCAAATACAAGTAATGCTTCTAGGTTGTTTACATGCAATGGAAATGCAAATGGTGAGCACGTGATAAAGTGAGCGTCTACCCCAACTTACTATTTGAAGAACGGCATTCATCAAATGCAATTTATATTTTTGCCTATGGCACACAAGGATAAGTGTTTGTTTTTTTTAATAAATCAACACACTATTTGCAATGCTTCTGCCACATTAAGGTTGGCAATCAGACTATGGATTTTCAGTATCATTATTCATATATATAACATCAAAAAGAGAAGACTGAATTTGAAGCAACATTTCTTAGGAGCACACAATATTTTCTACTGTGCGAGGTAACATTCACTCATAACAATAGTTGTGGTGTAATCTGATCTTTGGAATTTGCCCACCTGTGCTAGATATCCCAGTAGCTTGAAGAATTTTGAGCAAATTATAATGTCTTACTATCTAATTCATAGCTGGATCTGGCATCCTAAATTGTTGTTGATGGGCCCTAAATTCAATCATCAGAAGTGTGCTCCCCTCTAAGAGTGTAGCCTATAATCGAGAGTTATGCTGAGCATGCTGGAATAGTCTCTGGCAAATGATCTATGCGCAATCCACAGATCTTTTCTTTGGCATAGCAATTTGTGATGAAATCACAAACACATGGATCATTGTGTAACTTCTGCAGATCTAGGGGTAACACCTATGTTGCACAAGTTTCCGGTATGCGGGAACGCAGGGTATGCGGACACGAGTATTCGATATGGCTGGAAACCTCGCCCAAATTTATAGGATACGTAAGCTTGGGAGCGACAATAATATAATATATTAAATTTTAATATATATTAAAAAACATAAATTTATTAAATTATAACTTTAGTTAAGTTTTTGCCTATTTTAAAAGTTAATTACAATGGTAAAAAAAACAAATAATTTGTTCTTTTTTATGAATTTAAGAGCTTATCTATTGAAGTAAAATAGTAATACAATCTAAAGTACAAAACTGAGAGTCTGTCCTGCAGGCAGGAAAAAACAAAAAGAGAAGACCAGTCTGCCCTTGAAGGGAATTCAGACCTTTGCTCTCTGAGAGATCCTCCCTCTGAGAGGGAAAACATATCATAGAAAAGTGGAACATATAGAGTTTACAAAAATACGCTTGAGAAAGCATAGTGATAATAAACATGGGTGTCCAAATTCCCCAAAACTCTATCAATAAAGAGAAAACATGATTCATGAAAAACCTGACCTAAGGCTTTGTGTAGGGCTCCTCTACACTGGGTGTCCCAAAGCCGAAACCCAACTGTGTGCCTGGAGGACAATGCGCCATGGGGTCAAGCGACTTTGTGATGACTGGACCATCATTGTTGCCTTGGTCCCCGCCTTCACTGCTGGAGTCGTCGTTGCTGCTGGAAGCATCATTGTTGCTGGAGGGGGTTTGTTTGATAGGGAGAGGCTCAGACTTCCGAAAGTCTGCCATGATGTTGGTTTTTCTGGCCTTGGTGGTGGCCATTCTTTGCTGCGGAGGAGGTGGCGGAAGCTCAATGTCCATGGGTGCAACAAGGGGTTCAGCGTGAGGGGTGCAATTGGAGAGGCCGAGGGGTCAGGGGTGACTGAGGGAGCGGGAAAGACAGAGGGATCTGGAATAACTGAGGCAACTGGAGTGGCCGAGGGGGCTGGAGGCGTGAGTTGAAGGGTGGTGGAGCGAAGGAGGATGTCGATCAGTAGGTTTTTCGCAACCCAATAATGCCGTCTGCGCTCAGTTGTCCGGTTAGCTGCAGAGAGAGCTGGTTAATTCATCTTCTCAGTCATTGAACATGAGACGGAGGGGGGCAGGGATTTCCAGGTCGTAACCCTCCGAACTAGCTTGAGCATTGAAGTTGATGGCTCGCTGGTTGGAGGTGCCTTGATCTACACGACCTTGTCTAGGCGTGGCCCTCTGTTTGTGTGACATAATGCAACCTGTGGGCAGAGAGGGGAATACAGCACCAGGGAGGCCGTAGAGGGTCGAGGAGTAGAATGATCGAAAAATGTAGACGTGAACAGGAGCCGCCGGGCGGAGGAAGGAATGAAAGTCGGGTTGCCTGTATCAATAACTCGGCTACGCAATTCCAAAGGCGCATTGAAGCTGACCATCAATATGTTGACGTAGGTGTGCAACCAAGTGACGACTGAGGAGACGCATACCTGGAAGATTTATTGTTTGCATCCATCGAGGAGGTCGACAACCGACACCATGAATTTCAGGTGGGTGACATCAGGGTGATGACGTCGGGGGACAACTGTATGCCCCGTCAGTGAAGCTTTTGAGGTCTAGTTGGCATGATGTCACTCGCATCCGGGGAAACACAAATAATGTTCATTGTCCATTAAAATTATAATTATGTATGACAAATTTATTTCTTAAATGATTCAACTTTTCAAGTGACAATGTTAAAAACAAAAAACGACACAAATCATATTGATATTGATATTGGCAAAATGCCCAAAGTATTACATATTCCAAAATGCTAAGTGGCCAAAATATATCAATAAAAGTATGAAGCTAAGATGATCATAAAGTACGATCTTCAGCTTCAAGGATGTCCATATAAGCTTGAGCCTCACTAGGTACTGGTCCTGCATCATCATCATCATCATCATCACTCCATACATCAATGGCATTTAAGTGAATGCCAACCAACGCTGCATCTGGCAAAGGACTGTCATCATCATCATCAATTTGAGCAGTATCCTTAGCGTTCACATCCCACTGTGCTGCAGGTCCTTCTAAATATTTAGGTTGCTTCCTTGAACGAAGCCGAAGACTACTATGCACATAAACAAGTTTCTTTGCTTTCTTAGAGGTAAGCCTGTTCCTCTTAACAGAGTGGTTGAAACTATAAGTGGACCAATTCCTTTCTGCAGCCGAGGAACTAGCAACTTGAGATAACAAATGTGAGGCAAGCTTTCGAAGCTCTGGGACTTGGCCGCATACATTCTCCACCATCCGAGGGGTTTCTTTGAGCATATTTCTTGTTGTCCCTCTTTGCCTCTTGAGTAAATGTAGGGGTACTTAAGGTACCAAAATTAATAAACTGCTCCCGTATCACGCTTGCTTCATCTGGTGCATACATCTTACTTATGGCATCAAGAAATCCCTGCTTTACCTCTTCATCATCAATAGGAAGAACTCTCTTTGATATTTCCATATACCACTTTGGATTAAGGGCATATGCAACCATGTGAAGAGAGGTATTGAGTTTGTTCCATCTTTTCTCTATCAACTTGTGGATTTCATTGAAAAAATCCAAAGAGGGGTTTCTTTGACGAATAATGTACTTTACCTTGTCCACCATGGTTTCAATACATTCATATATTTCCCCAAGGCTAGGGGAATCTGAATCTGCATACCTGATCAACTCTACAATTGGAAATATGAAAGATACAATATATCTACATTCGGCCCACCAATCTTCTTTAAGAAGCATTTCTTTTATCTCCTTTGCTTGAGGTGATTTAGACTCGGTCCATGCATTCCACTCTTGACAGACGGCTGTGACTTGTAAAGGTACATTCATCTCAGCCATATGCTCAGGCAAAATAAAATATGTAGCATATCTTGTTACTGCAGGTTTTAAAAATTTCTTCTTTGCATGCATCCTATAAATATACAAGGAAGCATGGTGGTTGCAAATGAACATTTGTGCATCTCTTGCATCTAATATGATTTTTGCAATCCATTGTATTTTTCCAATATCTTTTAGGACATTGTTAAGAGCATGCACACAACAAGGAGTCCAAAAGATATGCCTATATCAACTTTGGACCATCAATCTGGCTGCTGTAAAAACAGGGGCTGCATCTGTGATCACATGTACCACATTTGAAGGGCCAGCCTCTTCAATTGCATCCTTTAACATTTCAAACATAAATGTAGCATCCTTGTATTTTCCACTGCAATCAATTTCCTTTAAAAAGTAAGGCCCTTGTGGTGATGTGACAATAACATTCAACAAAGGCCTTGACTGAATATCTGTCCAACCATCCATGACAATTGAACAACCTGAATGAATCCAAGATTGCTTGAGGTCCTCTGTTAATATTTCCATTCTTGTCACCTCCCTATCTAACATTGAACCCCTCATTTTGTTATAACTTGAGGTTACATACCCTGATCCTGCAGCTTGGATTTTTTTCACCATTATTTTATATTGTGATGAACGGGTAGGATTAAATGGAATTCCATTTGCCATAAAAAATTCTGATATAGCATCATCTGCCTCATCCATGTGCACCACATTGGACATTTTCAGAATGGGTTCATTTACATCACTCTTTCCCTTAGTACTAGAACCACTCCCTTCCCCCCCCCTCCTCCACCTCTGCCCCATAGACTAAATTTCCTGATTGATTGAAGAATCATGGTTAGATAGGGAAAAATCTTGATGCCTAGCTCTCTTACTTGGGGATGAAGAGCTACTATCAATGTTACAACTGCTGTTTCCCTTGTCTTTCATGTGAAGCTTGGTCATCTCCATCTTTTGTTCAAGGCTGCATGTGCATGCCTTCACTCCTCTTCCAGGTATGGCTAAGAGATACTGCCATACTCTAGTGTAGCTACCCTTAGATACATGTCCACACAAAATACACTCCCATTCCTCGAAACTCCCACTATTTTTTCTCTTGTTTTGAGTTATCTTCTTCACAAACTTCATTAAGGGTTTCTTGGAATTGTTGCTAGCTTGAGTTTGAATGGCTCCCTCCTGGTCTTGAGGTTGTGGGGGTCTCGTGCTGTTGTCTTGTGGGGGTCTCATGCTGTTGTCACTACATTAACTATCCCAGTCACTGTCCATGGTGTGTATAATTGAACTGAAGATTAAAAATACAATCAAAAGTTAAGTTTTAACTTGTGGTCACGAAAACATACAGTGCACAGTAATTGGAACTAAGCATGGTTTGGCATGTGAACAATACAATATATAAAGTTTAAAGAAGTCCAAAAAGTAAGGGCAATGACTACTGCAAATATAACTATGAATTTGAAAGTGCTTCCTTAGAGTTGACCCAAACTGTGTATTTTAAATTTTTATTTTTTAATTTAACCAATTCATTGATTCAACTAAAAATTTTTGTCAAACAATAATCCAATAACACTCTAGCAATGATCAATGACATTAGTAACTTTCCCAATGAGTGGAACAAAATTTATTTTAACTTAAAACTTAAATATTTTTTTTTTCTGTTTTGAATGGGCAGGTCTGCCAAAAAGACAATATCCGAATAATAGAATATCAATATATCATAATTATGGATTATTAATTTATTTAAGCATAGGCATAGATAATGATGCTTGAATTAGCATATGCTACAATTATGCTATAGATAAATTATAAAAGTTAAAAATTAAAAAAACTAAAACCGATATTAGACTTAAGTATATAGATAGAAGTTAAAAGTAGTGTTGCAAATATCTCCGATTTCTCCTGATATATTTGATTTCTCCCAAGTTTTTCATGTTGCCGATTTGTCCGATATTTTCATAGTTCTTTAGTTCTAAGTTAATTTTTGCCGATATTTTTCGATAAGTCCCGATATTTTCGATAAATTGTTTTCCAAACCCTCGGCGATGTATTCCCCGACACGATGGTTGCAACATTGGTTAAAAGTAAAATTAAAACTGATATTAGACTTTAGTACATAGATAAAAGTTAAAAGTAAAACTGATATTAGTATACTATAGAGATAATTAGATAAATCATAAAACTAATGACAAAGTAAGCATACGAAAATTTAGTGAAGGCTGTCAGTTTGCCTTCGTGCCAAGTGCTATTAAATTATTAATTTTAAATTTATCAAGCTTCAATAATTCTGGAAAAAAACTATTAAAAATTATAATACGAGGCATTTGTCAAGACTCAATATTCATTATTATTCTAATTATCTAATACTAGGACTTAATTTGTTAAAAGATTAAAATTATATAATATAAATCCATCCAAAAACAGAGAATAATAAAATTTTAAAATGTACAAAATTTCAAAATCCTATATTAATAAAACAAAGATTAATGAAATATTAAAATGTAAAAATTTAAAAAATGAAAATCCTAAAGAATCCTACTATCCACTTTCCAGTGATTCACAAACCATATACAATTACGAACCATAAAAAATAAAAAATAAAAATCTCAAAATTGCTGATAGATATGTATTATTTAATATATATGTTAATATTACGTTTGGAGTTTGGACAAGGAACCGGAATAGCAGTAACTGGAACAACAGTATCGTTGGACTAGGAACCGAAATAGCAGTAACTGACCAAGGACGACCACACCGGGTATTGTTGGAAACCTGGAACAGATCGAACGCACTCAATATTACCTAGAACGTGGTCCACTTCCAATGCTAACCGACTGCGCCTGGCCAAGATCGATCAACAAGGCTGGGCAAAGGAAAAATTAAACACAAGCATAGATATTAAGTAAATAATAAATATTAAAGAGACAATACACTTCACTGAATAAATAATAAACAATATTTCGTGATTGCAATCACAAACACACAGAATAAAGCAATGTTGCACGACTCGGACTCGGCAAAGACTCGGCTGGCATATGACTCGCCGACTCGGGAAAGACTCGGGAAAGACTCGGGCCAGACTCGGCCAGACTCGGCAATTAAGAAAAAGATAAAATATGGTGCATTATCTCATAAACATAACCAAATTTTGTATGCAAAAATTTAAATAGTAATCATAGATTCACTAATTATAAACAATAAATCATAAGCCATATGGCATAAACCATAACCATAAACCATAAGCCATAAACGATATACCATAGTGATTTGAAAATCAGAAATGGTAGGAAGTTCAAAATTTAGTCTCATAACATAAAATAGAAAACAAAAATAGACAATGTCTCCATGTACTCAAGTCTCA
>LPNX010139306.1:27088-37168 GCA_001517045.1 Pseudotsuga menziesii | reverse complement strand
TGAGATCCTGGAGTTGTACGAGGAAGGAAGAACGAAGAAGCTATACTTCTCTTTGGTGCAATAGTTGATGAGGAGGACACTCCTATACTATGATTTGGTGGTGGTCCCATTGAATCTCTACCTATCATGGAAGTTTCAAACTTGTATCTTGCCCTCTTTTCACTTTGTTCTCTAATAGCATTCAGAGCAGATGCCATTTCAGCTGTGACTTCATCAGGGCATTTGTCACAAAGCACGACATCTTTGCAAGCAATTCTTGCAAGGTGGTATTTCAACCTATTTATGCCCCCAGACATATGGGTTGAGCAGAAATTGCAAATGACCCTGCGGTCATCATCGGGATTCACCCGCACACAATATTTCCACGCTGAATCAAGAGGCCTTCTACCCTTGGATTTAGATGCCATGGAATTTGAATTGCAAAAACATTAAATGTTCTACATTAATAAACAATAAAACATTGCATTAAATTGACTGTTTGTATTTGTAAACAAGATTATAATTTATTATTAAATTGTTTTTTTGTGTGCATGTGTGGCTAAGTATCTCAGCCCACAGGCCTGTGTGGCTGAGTATCTCAGCCCACATGCCTGTGTGGGCAGACAAAGAATAAATAAAAACATTTATATAAGTTTAAGTTGAAGTTGCTTCTGCTGAAAAAAAAGCCAAGTCTCAGCCCAAAAAATGATTACCCAAGGAAACATTTTTCAAAGTAAAATTTCTTCATTTTGTTTAGGTTGGACTGTCAAAGTTGTATGGAATCATGGATCCTTTAGTAAATTGCCATTTCTCTAATGCATTATGAAAGGAACATAGTGAGTAAATTTTAAATTAATCAATCAAACTTTGTCGCTTATCAGGAAAAATTAATAGAACAAAAAAGTATTTGCTTGTATGATTGAGAAGTAGACTCTCATACATGTGCCACTTACATCATAATGTCAATGCAAAAATTGTATTAAATATATTGAATAATTGTATTGAATAATTGAATAATTGAATTATTGAATAATTGTATTGAATATATTGAATAATTGTATTGTATTTTTATATAAACTTTAAATAAAAATCAACTTGAACTATAAGTTTATAAATTTTAACTTGTAACTTTATAAACTTTAACTTATAAATAAAAAAAACTTTATCACTTTAAGTTTATAAACTTATAAATAAAATCTTTAACTTATAAAAGGGTTAAAAACTTAAAAATTCTATAATTTTTTTATGATTAAAAAATATTAAAAATTAAATAACATTATATTATAATTTATATTTAATAATTTACAAATCATAGAAATAAATAATAATAAAACCAATAAAAACAAAACTTAAACTTATAATCTAAAGTTCTAGACCACACAATCCAATGGATAGTAACTCAGTGCATTTCATGTTTGTCACTTTGATAAAATTATCTCTATCTTATTTTATATATTTTATTAAAATATATCTAATGATATCATCCCTATATCATCACAAAATCCTGCGGAATATCAATGGCTCAATATAATTATATAAATGATATAATTTAAAAACCACAAAATCAAGTAATATATATGAAAATGGAAAGAAAGCACGATGTACTTAAGGTTGACCAATTTAACTACCAAGTGCAAGTGAGTTTTCAATTTTAGTTTGATATAAAATAAATAATTTAGATAAAATTAGTAATAGTTTTGATTTTACAAACTAATTGTTTTATTGAACTTTAAAATATTACTTCAACCCAATTTATGTTTTATTATCCTTTGTGCCTTACTTTTCATTCCACTCAAAAAAAATATTGGAGGTTGAAACTTAAAATATTACTTTAACTCAATTCATGTTTTATTGTCCTTTGTGCCTTACTTTTTTCATTCCACTAAAAACGAATGGGAGGGCTTTGCACCAATAAAATAAAGGTTGACAAATTTAACTACCAAGTGCAAGTGAATTTTCAATTTTAGTTTGATATAAAATAAATAATTTAGATAAAATTAGTGATAGTTTCGATTTTACAAACTAATTGTTTTATTGAACTTTAAAATATTACTTCAACCCAATTTATGTTTTATTATCCTTTGTGCCTTACTTTTCATTCCACTCAAAAAAAATATTGGAGATTGAAACTTAAAATATTACTTTAACTCAATTCATGTTTTATCGTCCTTTGTGCCTTACTTTTTTCATTCCATTAAAAACGAATGGAAGGGCTTTACACCAATAAAATAAAGGTTGACAAAAATATTTGAAAGGAAAAAAGAAGTTAGGAATTTTTATTGCTGTACATAAATATTATGATTTTCACGTGAAGTAATATAACTATTAAAAACGAATGGAAGGGCTTTACACCAATAAAATAAAGGTTGACAAATATATTTGAAAGGAAAAAAGAAGTTAGGAATTTTTATTGCTGTACATAAATATTATGATTTTCACCGTGAAGTAATATAACTATTGCTGAGGGAAGGATGAATCATTCCATTTATATGGCACAAAGAAGAAAGAATCGGAGTGAAGCGGTTTCATGAGATCAATACTGAAATGCAGCTGGAAAGCACAGTCGTGACTCTATGTATTAACAACAGAGTCTTACCTGTGACGGCCGTGAACCCCACCTCCAGCAGCAGCGAAGGCCGTGAACTCGGAAAACGGAAATGGATGTTGGATGAATAGAAATTGATGGGTGAAAGAAAGGACATGCGTGGTCTGTTTATAGCAGGCTAAGGTGCATTTTCCCTCCAGTAAAACCGACTGTCACACCACAAAAATCGCGGGTGTTTTTCGCGGGTTTGTTTTGTGGCCCAAGTCGCACGACGAGTACTTGCGATTCCGGCGAGTAGCGACGATTCAGTCGAGTTATGGCGGTTACCCGTTTCCGGCGAGTTGTCAGCCGAGTTTTCGGCGGTTACCCGTCTTCGCGTTTGACTCGGGCCCACTCGCGAGTACTCGCGAGTACCAGGCGAGTGGTGCTTCATTGGAATAAAGCATAAATTTGTAACAAAATAATAAATTATGTGAATGAACAGTGAAGAATTCAAGAATCAAGATCGATACTTAGCACCTGCAGCCGCCTTTTGACGTCCCCCAAGCTTGAAAATGAAGCAAATGCTGACCAATATTGTTGGATGGAAAACCAAATGGGATTATACGTATGGGAGAGACTTAGAATGAGTCGAATGGGATTATGGGACAGACTTCAAACGAGTCGAATGGGATTATGGGACAGACTTAAAACGAAAAAAAAAACATTGCTGGAAGAAAACACAAGGCAACTTTGTGTTATGATTTTTTAGAGAAGCTGAATGCTGCTTATAAAGACTTGATTGTATGTATGCCCCCCCGCTCTTTGTCTCCACGTGTCCTTTATTTTGATGCCAATTCCATCTTTCACGTGAACTTAATTTTTTTTCCCGTGATCGAACTGTTTTCCTTCAGTGGCTGGGAACGTGAGGAAGCTCCTCATTGGTTGGGAGCTTATTCAAGCTCCACAACATGGGTACTTGTGGGAGGGAGCTTGTGGAAGCTCTCCATCCATCGAGAGCTTGTGGAAGCTCTCCATCCATCGAGGAGCTTGTGGAAGCTCCCTACCACAAGTACCCTAGGAAACTTATGTTGGGAGCTTCGGTTTCAGGCATGCAAAGAAGCTCCTCGATGGATCGAGAGCTTCCACAAGCTCCCTACCACAAGTACCCCAGGAAACTTATGTTGGGAGCTTCGGTTTCAGGCATGCAAAGTACACGAAAAGTTCCTGAGTGTTCGAGGGAGTTCTCGACCATTTTGGAGCGTTTTACAACAACTCCAAAGCTCCTAGGTACACAAGAACGCCGGATACGCCATTCCTAATGGCCAGGAGCAAAACCTGTGCAACATAGGGTAACACTCTTATGAAAGTATTTACACCATGTTAGCAAAAGCTTTGTGAATGTGTGGTACATGGTGTACACTCAACGCTTGGATGGTCCGATATGGATTGCAACATGAGAGATGATTTGTGATGGATGTGCACGCTTGCTATAGCTTGCTTAGTGGATGCTTGACCTTAGTTGATTGCTAGCTCAATGTTCTTCCTTTGAGGATTGGAGATCCCTTGCTTGGATGTTGGACGCACTTCATGATGGCCACATTGAGGATTCACTTGGTGGGAGAATGCTCTTTAGGGGATGTGGATTGCTGTGCATTAGGGAGGAGGGCTTCAAGCCCTAAATGGCATATGGTAGCTTGGATTTCTGTTTGAAAAATTGTAGATGGCTCAAGGATGCCCATGGCTTTTGTAATGTTCTTACATGGGTAGTTGACCCAATGGAGTACTTTGCTTTGGAGGATAGATGTATTTTGTGGAGGCTTGAGATCGAGGGATGTGGACTTGCCTTGTGTATCTTGGAGTCCTTATTGTGCACAACATCATCATTGGAGAATGACACTTGTACTCTATAGTGGATATCTCACTTTCATGGCCTACAAGGTCTCATGTAGTTTGTTTGTAAGGGCTTGTGCCTACATAGTATTGTTTCCCTCCCTTACCTCTCATATAAATAGAGGAAGGAGTTGGTCTTTCATTCATATGACTTGTGTGCAATTTGTCTCTCACTCGTGTATAAATGTAACCTAGAAGAGGAGCACACTCATCCTCTATCTCTCTATGTCTTCACTTGTACTTCTCTCTCTTTCTTTTTGGAGCTAGGGTTTTTTGGAGCATCTTGGAATTCTCAGGTCAGGTTTTACCCTTGGAGATTGGAGACTCAGTTTCTGGGAGAAAACCCTCAGGTGGACTTGTGAAGAAGAAGAGAAGAGGACATCTTTGCTTTGAAGATAGTGTTGAAGGCATTCTTGCACTTGTTCTTATTGGTGGTGATAGGTTTTGATGATTTAACCTAGCTAGGGCATTATGCATGGTTGGATTTAACATATTTTGTCTGGATTTCAGATTTGATTTTTAGCTACATGTGTTTTTCATATTTTGCTATTTTATGATCTTGTTGATTGACACAAGTAAACAGGTAAATTGTTCAGTGATTATACATCTAAAATAAGAAGATAAAAGGGTTTTATTTTAATGTTCGAATACTGCTGTTATTTCTTCTGTAAAAGTACATTTCAGATTTAAATATTGATTGATAAGTTACCCTAGAAGGCAAAAATTTAAATACTTATCACATTGGTTGGTATATTTTCTTCTTAATTGCGAGGAAGTTTAGGGCTGTTTGAAAATAAATTATTGTGCTTCTTCCCTTGCTGTTTTGTACATTAATTTATAGTAGTCTTAGGGCAAACAATTTTCGGGTTATGATCTGAGGATGTGAGGGTCTTATTCCCTAGTTGAAGATTTCGTATTAAATTCTTATATTATAAAATGAAAACATGTACAATATCATTCTACTTTATTTTCAATATAAATGCATATATTCATATGCATTTATTAGTCAAGAACATATTACAGAATTATCATTCTACAATAATTAATTCATCATAGCCAACTTAAAAAAATAATATTGTATTTATTCTTTTAAAGTGAAGTACAAGTGCAAGGACTTATCTCGATTCTTTGGTAACACTTGTCTTGGATTTTGGAGAGGTCATTGTCTGAATTTGTCTTGCTCACAACTAGATTGCCAGAATTTGTCATGCTCACAATTGAGAATTATACTAGGCACTAAGTTGCCCCACATATAACCACCTGGCCAGGTTCACGGACCTGTATTACCATACAAGGTATCTCACTTGTCACGAGCGCCTTGATTCCAGTCTCTCTTGTCATGAACACCTTTATGCTTGATTTCCTCTCCTTCCCCCAAGCCAATGTCCAAATTCCAATCAAAATAGAATATGAAGAGTTTCATTACCAAAAGAACCGACCCTGTACTTCTACATAATAACTTTTGGTGAATTACACCATCATAGATCCATCTTAACCTCTGATCTACTCAGCACCGAGAGGGATCCAATTTTTCGAGGTGTAAAATTTTATTTATCTTAACTTTTTTACATTTTAGAAAAAAATACATGTAAGTTTGAGTGGATATATGTTGGTTTTATTTTTTTATTTTATAAGCCAACATGGATTTTTTTAATTACTTTTCATTTGGTTTTAATTTTTTATTTTATGAGCTGACAAGAATTTTTTTGAACTATTTATTCTTTGTAGTGTTACGTTACGTATGTAACAACATCTCTCCCACACTGGGCTGTAGAGCACCTCGTTACTTCTAACTTTTTACATTTTGTTTTTATTTTCAAGAGCTATTATTTTATTTATTACACGAGAAAATTGGTACGTGACAGAGGAATCTTCTAGAAAGAAAGGTGCAATTTCTGAATTGCACTGAAGTGTCATTCTGGGGAAATATCTGACAATTCATACGGAAACCCTAGTGCGTAAGAACATGTTATTCCAACTAAAGATTCACATTTCTCGTTTGAAAATGCAAATATGGTTACAAACTGGAATATGTTACGATAGGAATAATTTGTATGCATTTTGTATTAATGTGATGTATGCTTCTGTATTTATTTCGAGTTGCATTTTTGTAATGCATTGTTTGCCCTAGCTGTACCGAATCCATATCCAAACCAAATTATTATATCGTAAGTATGATTGTGAGGTCCAATTTTGTTTTTTCAGATATAGGATTTTGTAAATTTGACTCCAGATAAAGTTGGTTTGCTTGATGCTACTTGTTCCATGCATTTGTCTAGTAAAATGCATTTTATTATAGTTGATTTATGCTTGTGAGTATAGAAATTATATTTCAAGCTGTTGGGGTCTATAACTGTTTGAAATCATATTTTAGGTTGTTGGTCAACGAACTTATCATGCATGCGCTAACTTTTGCCAACATCGACATTTGTTTTCTGCAATACAGGAAAATAGGAGTCGTCAAAGTCAGGAACCATCATTGCGGACTGTTTTGTCAGATCCTTTGTCGTAAGTATTTTGTTTTATAAGGCAGTACCCACATTTGTGAGACGTATTAAGGTTTATGCCAACTTTATGGTGAAACTTTGGTTTATATGTTAATATCAAGGATGTGTTGGGTTGGTGCAAGTGCTTCATTCTATGCTATTAATTATTATTCATTTGCAAATATATGGTTTTCTCTGACGTCCTTAATTAAAAAGACTTTATAACAAATCATGGCTATATATGTTTCCTATGAAACCCTTTGGTGAAGTTCATGGTAGTGAAGTCACAGTTCACTTCCTGTTAGTATTGGTTAATTAAGGGCAATATGATGCAAAACATGATAGAAACATAGAGATTTTCATGCAAAAATCAATTGTACCTAGTGTCAAGTATATTTAAGCTTCCAGACCATACATTATCTGGCCTCCGGTGAACTAGAAAATCTCGATGTATTAAAGAAGAAAATGTTGGGGATAGAATCTTCAATCTGAAGGGGACTGAGGGTAATCTTATCGGCAATGTTTTAAGTTTTAACAACACTTATTGCCTACTTATGACTTTAATAGTTACTACACTGCCCACTTATGACCATAATAGTTACAACCAGATGATGCTCACGGCAAGAAGTCATTAACTTTGTATGAAATTTTGTCATATCTAACTGGATATGATATGCGAGTAGGCCAGTAATGTCTAAAAGTTTGGCAATTCATATATATTTGTTTAGTGCTTTTTCTTCGACTGTTTAACCCAACCTAAAGTAGCCTCTTTTGTTTTAGCTTATTAACAAAAAATTGTGTTCTCCGCTTTTGAATTATCTTACACAATATGCAATGGATCTATTCTCTCTTTAAACTTGTAATTTACTATTGGACTTGGCTATGTCTCACTTAGAGTGTGTTGGTGTTCTTGTCCTTACCTTGCTCAAAGTCGCATGATTTCAAAATATACGGATCTTACCTCTTACACTGGTCTTTGCTCCATCCATGGTGATCAATAATCTAGCTTGTGGGTTTGTTTCTACCTTCTTGAATGATTTGCGAGCCTTTTGATTTGTTGGAGTTTTTCTATCTTACTAGAGAGAGTAAAATATTCCACCTTGATTTGCTTTTCTTTCATTTGAAGAACTTCGGCAGGTAATATGTTTTGTTATATTGCTAATGTCTCACATCAATATTTTTGTATAAGACCTTTTATAAAATTGTCGCTGCAGTCATCCCTAGAGGAACAACATCACTAATGTAACAAGGGCAATGGGAACAGTATCAGTGTAAGTCTAATAATATTTGATAGAAAACTGGGTAACATGGCTTCCCCATGCCTATTCTATATGTACTTCATTCTAATATTGTAGCATAATATGGCTTCACTATGCCTATCGCATATGTACCTGACTCTTAGCATTCTAAGTTCCAATGTATTATATGTGAACGTAGATGCTTCATGTATGGCACAAGTAATGTGCGGCATAGTTTCCTGCGACAGTGATCTAAATATATGATGCATCACTGTATTTTATTTTGATTTGAACATGAAAATATATGATGTAATGACTCTCCTATTCTGAATATTAATTTCCAAATTTTGTAACTGCAAATTGGATAATGTATGTTGCTTCTTTAATTGCAAAATTTTACTATGTAGCACGGGAACTGCTCCCAGCTTTTAGGAAACTCGTTCCCGAAGTTCGACATTCCAGGGAACTTTGGAACTTGTAGAGAACTTTCCCAATCCAATGGGAACCGTTTCGGATGGTTGGGAACTTTTACTCTCAAAAATTGGGAACTTTTACCGCCATGTTGGTTGTTAGCAACAATCCTATTTCCTTGCGACTGTAAATATACATGGTTGACTAAGTTGCAATAAAAGTCTTTTTTGTGCTACCTTGTTGAGTTGGTACACTGATCTCTGTTTACCGCTCGTGATCAAGTATTCACTCATCCCTACGCTGAATTGCAGTTATCGCTAATCAATAATAAATGTAAATCAATTTTGACTTTTTATATATTATTAAATAAAAGAAAATAAATTTATTTATTTTACTATTTACTTTATGAATAAAAAGTAAACTCTTAACTAATTGGAAATGGTTTTAAATCTTACTTTAAAACTAAATTCATATATTACATTTAAATAAAAAATATCTTGATTTTTATTTTATAATAATTTAAATTTGAATATTTATATACCTTTGCAAATACATTGGCATAGAATGTTTTGTAAACATATGATATTCTGATACATTTTAATCATAGTTGACACAAAACTAAAAACTTACTCTATGCATATAGCCACAAGTATAGGGGTTATAACTTCTCAAAGTTCCCACTTTAGAAAGAATCTACCTTATATAATCAATGTTGTGGATGGTAATCTTGATTTTATTGCCATTTCCATCTGCCAAGAGGTTCTAGTTACAACTGTGATACAAGGGATAAGTTAAGTCATCTGATTGTGTTAATGTTTCTTTTATTTTCTATGTTTCTTCTCTTCTCATGTTTTTTTAATTATTTTATTTTTATATTTTTTAATATATTATTGATGTTCCCAACCTGCTGTTTTCTGCAAATTTGGGGGAAACTTCTAGACGTATCCGATACTCGTACCCACGTTCCCTACGTTCTCGCGTTGCGGAAACTTGAGCAACATATGAGTTTTATGATTGATTTTTTTTCAATTTTATTTATATATTTAAAATTTGCGGTGGTGTCCTTTTTGACGGCTACTCTGGTAATCCTTGCGATGTCCCTGGAGATATGGGGTATTTCTCCACACATCCCCAAGACATGTCTACATGTCCCTGCATACTGACGTCGTTGAAACTTAGTGGATCATCGCAAATATGTAGAAGCTGCTATGGATTTTTTGATTCGTTGGCCTGTGAAATATGCCATTCACATGGTTAGGATTCTGGTGGTCAGCTGAAAGCTGAAATATGAACATATTTGTCTTGGAGAGAGAAATTAGAATGTTGCATTATTGCCTCTAAAGTGGCACAATTCTGCATTTCCAAGTTCTCTATAGACCAGTATGGGGGAGATGTTGTCACGTTACGTTAGGGATGTTGTCACATTATGTTACGTAACTTTAACGTTCCCAAAAATAAAAAAGTAATTAATAAACTTCATGTCGGCTCATAACTTACCAAACATAAAAAAATATTAAAAAGATTCTCGTCGGCTCATAAAATTTAAAAA
>LPNX010139306.1:0-26347 GCA_001517045.1 Pseudotsuga menziesii | reverse complement strand
GTGCTTAATGGATACGTGTTTTAGATGAATCTATGCCTGTATTGGGCAATGATTATTGTGATTGACAAAGCAAGCTCTCATTTTGTTGTTCTTGAACCCTTGTTTGATCCTACATTACTTTTGTCAAGCTTGGTGTTCCCCAAAAAAGTTTGTAACCTATCTTCATACACGGGTGAATATTAAAGATAACTTATGCTATGAGAGGTTGTTAGAGGTGGCAATTTGGAAGGAGAGGAAAACATTGAATATGTTTTTACTTCGTAGATGTAATTTTGTTGGGTATCTAAAAGGATTGTGGGCTCGGTGAAGATAATCTCTCTAGCTATTAAGGCTCTGATTCCCTGTTTCCATTCAATCTTTACCAATACATTGGGGTTCAAATTGGTCTGTATCTCCGTGGTTGACTTTACCATGAATAATAAAAAATTTAAAATCTGTCACATGGTTGCTTTTTTCAAATTCATTCTTCATGGAGGGTTCATTGTCTCCAATGGGCGAATGTACTCCTATAGGCATTCTATGTAGACTGTATGAGAATTGAAATGGTGATGGTGTATGTCATCTAATCACTAGGTCAAGTGCACTTGATTTGGAGATTAAAGTCTCTTTTAAAATCTGTTACATGGTTTCTTTTTTCAAATTCATTCTTTATGGAGGGTCCATTACCTCTAAATTCTAATGGGTGAATCCACTCCTATTAGCATTCTATGTAGACTGTATGAGAATCGAAATGTTGATGGTGTATGTCATCTAATCACTAGGCCAGGTGCACTTGATTTGGAGATTAAAATATCATTTGTTATGCTCTTCTGAATGATGAATCAACCTATGCAGAGACAAAAGGTCAGGTGACTAAAATTTTTCTGAAGGCTTGTACTTGCTCCATTGTCATGATTATGGGCCTTTTCGAGTCTTGTATTCGTAATAACTGCTTTTGATCTTTCCTCCATAGATAGTACTGTTTCATAAAACCACTGGAATTCTGAATTTTACCTGATGTACTCTCTATGTTTACCAATTCAGAGTTGAGACATAAGCTGTTGTTCCTAAGACTTCTATTAATAATAGTTTTTACTAGAAAAATAACACATTGATGAAGGCCTTGCTTCTTTAATGTTTGACTACCATATATGGTTCAACTGACAAAGAAAGCACATTGACAAGGGAAATGGCACATGATGGAACACCATTGTGTGTATACCTAAAAGGCAATTTCTTGCGACTGTTGTTCATAACTGATTGAAAATTGAACAAACACAATTGAAAATGCAATGCTCTTCTTGCCTCAACCTGTGAGTGTAAAAATTCTTTGAAGCAAGACTTCTTCAAATTCTATGGTCCAACTGTCGTTGCAGCCTGACTTGCTTTAGATTAGATAAGAATAAATAAGATTTGATTTTATAAAGTTGTATATATGCCATATATTATTTATAAAGTAATCAGACAATTCAATTTCAAAAACATTGAAGGTATGCCCCTTTTCTTTCATCTATTGCTGCTTTGAAATTTAATAGAAAGTGCATTGCTATGAGACGATTCAGATAAAATATAATTTGTAATGCATCTTGGATATCTACTAATGATTGATTTTCCCATGTTTTTGAACGCATATCTGAATAATTATTTTTTCACTAGAAAAGTGGTGCTCTACAGCTGGGAGTGGGGAAGATTTATGTTACTTAATGAGTAATTCTAAAAAATGAAAGAAAAAAATGCTAACATCTTCTAAAGGTTAAAGAAAATAGGATGACATATCATATAACTGACCATATTTAACAAGATCCATTTTGACCCTGGACTTAATATAGGTACAGAGAAATAAAAACCGAGGTGTAAACTTCAATGTTTCTTGAATAGTAGTTAAGTGTGTAAAATTTTTGAGGTTTGCATCTCCTATTTTTGATTCCTTTTATAGCTTAACAGGTCCGGGTTGTTTGTGCTAGTTAATTTTAATGCAAAACATTGATGCATCTTGGCTGTTTTATTGAATTTGTCACAATTTGTTGGTACACAAATGGTTATTTGTTAGATTAATTGACGTATTTCGTTGTCATTGCCACTACCTTTTGGAATACGTTACTGCTTTATTTGAATGAGCACTACTGTTTGTTCCTGTTAATTGATTTTATCACAGGCTGATTGATCTGCTGTTGTTCTTTGTTAATTTCTTAGCGGTGCTTTTCTAGAGGATGCTCTTGTTGCTCGGTGTGGACATTCATTTGGTGGTGCTATGCTGAGGAAAGTTTATGAAACAGTAAGTGAAATAATTCCATGAAAGATATGGGCAGCAATTCTTTAAATAATACTCCAAAGATATGTTCTCTTGAAAGTAACACCCATAATGGCCTGTGGATGAAAGATTTTGATTCTTGTTTATGTGACATTTATGTTTTGAAAATTTGCAGATTCTTTCTTAAAGCAAATCCAAGAGTGTGATCTGGTATTCTGCAGGTTTTTTAAACTACTAGATTGACTAACAACAAACCTGGAGGATACTTTAAAGCTTTACTTAATCCTGCTTGATGCAAGAGTAGTTGTTAATGCTGTTTGTGGCATTTAAATTTTGATTTTATGCTAACAGGATAGATTATAATCTCTATAAAAACATTAAGAACAATGTATTTATATTATGGAATAAAAAATAGGAGTCCAAATTTAAGTTCATTCACTTGGCTTGCAAAACTTTGTAGTAAATCTTCATGGTGTATAAATTACCATGAAAGAGTCAGTAGTTGAAAGGTTATGGGCAGGGGTAAACACAAAAGTTTCAAATCAAAGGACCACTGAATAAATTTGGAAAGTAATCACCATTAAACGTATAGTTTTGGCCAACAATTTGGCTTGATAGCTGAACATGAGAGATCTCATCAAAATTTGGCTGTTCAAGGTCTTCAAAATTTGCACTTCAATCATTAGAAGAATCATATATGGGTTCTCCCACAAATTTCCAATAAACCTTACCCATTTTGTGGGAGTCTAATCCTTGGTCTGTGGAATTTGAAGGTGCAAGGGAGACCAAGAGTCACCCAGAAGTCCAAGAGACGCCTTGGAAGTCGAAGCCAAGGGTCATCTCATGTAATATTATGTACATTTGTAAATGAGAAAAAATGTGCTTTAATGCCTATCTTTCTGTCTTTGTGTGGTTATTTCTTTTGCCTAAATTTGCTTTGTGGTATCAAAGCTTCGTTTGAGTCTGTGGCTTGTGCTAATTTGTAGGCCTGCATTCTGCTGTATGTTCCATTCTTCTATGTGCCCTCTGCATAATATGCCATGTTCCCTGAGATTTCTTGTTCTTGTTCAGTTCTGTTTTTCTTTGCCCTATGCGTTCATACGTTAGATTCTTCTCATGACCGTTCACCTGCGAAGCCAAACTATAGAATGAATTATCTTCTCCAATGTCCTTGATGAGAAGCTGTTTCTTTGTGCATTCGTTGAGATCCCTAGTATAGTAACTCGACATGAGTTTTATTGATTGAACTTGCGTTTCATCTTGAACGCCACTTGCATCCCTTCTGTACCATTGAATAACCGGTCTCCTGTTTTAATAATCTGTATCGATTCCAAGTTTGTACTTCCTTAATCCGCATCACTACATTAACAACCAAAGATGCAAAATGTTCTTTGTCTTGTGAAAGGACTTTGGAACTGAGCATGGTCATTGCAATATTCATCAAGTCGTACTTGAAGGAGTTTGCATTTGTCCTATTGTCCCAGACCCTCTGCTCTAAAGCATTTGCGAGCACACCCAACAACCATTCTATAACCAGAGATAATGGTCATAGGGTGAATCTTCATTACTAGTAGTTTTCTTGCCTCCCATTCCTCTCATCGTTGGGTGCGCTCTCTATTGTTGAGCGCCTTATCCAATATTGCGTGAACCCAATTGCAAATTTCCAGGACGTTCTCCAATCAATTCGGTCAATACGTATCGTGCTATGCCTTTGGGTTTAGCTCAAAATGGTCTGAGAATGCTTTAATTAAAAGGAAGATCCGAGTTTTGAATTTGGTTGAGCTTCTGTTTTTGCTGAGGATAAGCTTCATTTTCATGAGATTTGCATTCAAATGAGAATTGAGGCAGACATTGTTCAAGGAAGAAGCATTAAAGACCAGGTGATTATTGGAACTGCGTTTGAATGCTTGACTAGTGAATGGAGTTGTGGAGATGTGTAGAAGCTATATCTTAATAAGCCGGGGGTTATGGAAGATTAAGAATGGATCTGGAGCTTTCCACAGTAAAATCCTGAATCACTCTCTTTTCAAGTCTCTAAGCCACGTCTCAATTTTTTAATCGCGAGGTGTGAATCTACTACATTGTGTTGGAGCTTCCATTGTTTCCTGTTCAAGAACGTGGGAATGCTAGTAGAGTTGTCTTCATTGAAGATTGTGATACAATTACTGCAACGTGGATTTGGCCTCATCGTTTTTTGAAGAGCTACGAAGTTGCTACTACGTATCATTTGGACTGCTCTATTGAAGTCTAGTGTACTTGCAATTGGTGGAAGTGAAAACTAGTTGCGAGTGGAGCGGATCTCTTCTTATTGAAGCTATGAATGTGGAAACCCTAATTTCATGTGAATTGAAACTGTGCCTTATTCTCCAAGCTGCGAATCTGGAATTGCTTGGATTTTTGTTGGGGTTAACCATTCATCACCAATGGTGGTTTGAGCTCTCTTACTCGTTGAAGATTGATTATTTGGATACAAGTTCTTGCTGAACCATGATCACATTGAAAGGTGATGGGAGGGTATTGTTGAAGTATCTTCCCATTTTGTTTTGGAAGGATGTTGTTGCATGAACCGTTGAAGTTGTAGCGTTGTGTGCTTGAACACTGACGACGACAGAGGAAGACAAACCAATGCATTGAAGATGTAACCTGTTGCGTATTGGTAAACTAGTGCTCTCTATCCATCTAAAACACTAATATCTTTGGAGCAAGAAGTAGCGTCGAGTCTTGAGCTGTAGAAGACTTGATTAAGAGTTGTGACCTGTGCTACGACCTCCTCTTGAAGAGCAACAATTGATATTGAAATTGCAATGACCTCATCTCCAAGTGCGTGCAACCTCTCTTACACTCAGAGCTGCGACTTGCATTGAAGTGATGAATTGCTTGATGGAGGAATTGTTGAAGAATGCAACTTTGAAAGATATTCCTATTGTACTTTCTATTGTATTATTGTTGTATCTCCTTTCAGAGATGTTATTCCTCCATTTGGAGATGTCATTGGTGTACTTGGTCATTTAAAAGTCTTGACGTAAAACCTTATGTTATCTCTCAAAGTGTAGCTATCCACAAAAGGCATCATATCTGGGACGGTAGAGGTGGGGTAACCAAGTGACACCGCAAGGGCCTCGTCCACTACATAAAGGGGGTAGTTGTCACACCAGATGGGCTCATCACTTTAGACCAAACCGAAGAATGATCAAGTGGGAGACCCTACTTGCCTATGAGGGATAGCAAACCTACTCAAAGTTCTCTAAGGGATAGATAATGGGCATAAGAGTGAACGATGGGTGAGTAGATCTAGAGGTATCATTGTGGCAAGTGAGGTTTAGGCCAAGTTGGGGAGGCTTAAGGCAAGAGAAAATTACCCAACTTGAGGGAAAATATACTACAAGAGTCTTAGGAAAAGTAGATCTAGATGGATCTAGTGTAAATGAGAAATACCTAGGTTAGATCCACCTAGGGTTTATGCAAGTAGGACTAAGTGGACCCAAAAGAGTAGATAGGGATGTCTAATGACTAGATTTGGGTGCTTGATGAATAAATATGTGGATTCTAGGCGAGTTCAAGCATACCCAACTGAGAGATCTGAAAATTAGACCAAAAACCTAAGGAGGGCATCCCACTTAGGAGTGACTAGTGCTAAATCCAAGGGTAAATGGAGATTAATTAATGCCAAAGTTTAGATCTAGGGTTTTTAATTATTCTAGGTGTGGGTTTTTAGTGTTGTGCTCAAAGAATTGCTCGACCTAACGATCTAAAAAATGAGGGATTTGACAATGAGGGTTTTATTTGACAATTGGATAAAATATGGAAAATGATACTAACCTTGTAGTTCATACCTGAAAATGCTTGCAGATGCCTTGTACATCGATGATCCTTCCACCTAGTTACAATTTCGAGCTAGAATTGACATCCACCCAGGAAAATGTTTTGCCCAAGGAGGGAATGTACCCTCTTCACCTGCAAAAGCAAACTACCTAAGTCAGATTTGATCCACAAATTGAAAGAGAAGCAATAAAAGGCATCTAAAGAGAAAGATTCAATGCACAAAGTAACAATTGATCACTCCCTGAAAGATGAAACGATCCAGAAGAAGAGATGATGCAAGTTGACTTCACAATCTCTCCTCAAGCAAGTCGCAATCCGTGCAACAGCAATTTGGCCTCCACAAATGTCTAAGCAAGAGGCATAACAATCATGTAACAAACATTCGCAAATCTTTCAAGAGATTTTCCAAAAGTTTTCTCGGAGTCAAAAGTCCCGTTACAATGAGAGAACATCTCAATAAATAGATTTCTTTAGTACAATAAACCTAGACCCAAAAAGATCAAGAGTCAAGATCATAAGATAACATCACTCTAATCAACGACTAAGATTAGGCAGACATACATCACATGGATCAACTTAAAAATAAGGGCTCTTCGGTGAGAACATGGTACCAAGAAGGTGATCCGTGATACCCAACCCAGATTCGGTAAAGCAAGTGGTTTTTTTTGAGGCCCATATATTCTAAGTTAAGGTAATGGATCCATCCCAGGGGGCACACCCACTAGGATGCCCAAGAGGGACGCACCACATGACAAGTGACTAGGATCAAGACAAAAAGCACAAGGTGGGGCTAGGAGGTAAAAGATCCTTCACTAGCATGGCCCCATGACACATTATCACATAAAATATCAATATATCATCAAGATGTGACCAAATGACCAAATCATGGCCCCATCAAAATACATCAAAACACCCAAAATGGTGAATGTTAAGCCGTGTGGACCATATGAAGAATATAACTGATGTCGGATGGTGAAGATGTCATCAACAATTTGCCTCAGATCAATCTCTTACCATTTCTTTGCCTCATTTACCCAAATTGTCTTTTTCATTAGCCATTTTCGTTATTTTTATATGTCAAAATACTGCCTCAGAGAAATAAAAATGCTCATATCTCATTGTTGGCTGAACCTGGCCCTAATTGAATGCAAAAATGGAACCGACACTATAGCAATATGGTAATATCGACTAGCTACACAGTGTGTGCCCCTGTAGTGCCCCAGGAAAACCATATAACGATTAAAAAGCATTTTAAAACAATACACTGAGGCAAAACTGTTGCTACATGATGAAATAATCCATATATCAAGTACCAATATATGAAACTTAAAAACTAAGTGCACCAATGGACTCAGAATGTCCAAATCCACTAGAAATGAGTACTCATACACCATATGTCCATAAAAAAAATATACATCAAAGGCCCAATCCATGGCATAATACTACTACTAATAATGCTTGTAAATGCTGATAACCATAAAAATAACACAAGCCACCATGATAAATCATCATCTGAAGCATGAACATGTCTAATGGACAATAATAGACCATAAATAATTATTATGTGCCATCATAGGCGAAAACTCATTCTGGACTTTGTTGTTGACTTGATCAAACTGAGTTTACTAGGTAAAAAATGGTCCAAACAATGACCCAAATGAGAATCTCTGATACTACAGGGTACAATATGGATAAAGCATGCCGAATTATCTACGTTAGCAGTAAGACTAAAGTACAAGTGGTTTACTAGCGATTATAAACACAAATTTATAAATAATAGATCCAAATCAAAGTAATTAGTTGCTATAAACACGAACCTCTAGTGTATATTCATAGACTTAGCCATTTTGCTAGTCAAGGGTGAAGGTGAATAAATCAAGGTAAGGCCATGGGAATGAATTGACACTCAACACTGTAAGCATTTAGACTGAAGGAAAAGGGGATCCACACAACACATAAGCTGGAACAGGTGGACAATAGGGAATGGCTGTGTCTCACAAATGGGTGGAATGATGAGAATGTTTCAACTAAACTCTAGTCAAGCAACCTTTATTTACAATCAACTTTACACACTTTCAAATTTATCATTTATACTTTAACAGTTAATCAACTAGCCATCCTCAAAGAGCAGGTGCCTTGAATAGCCTTGCGGGGTTCAAATAATGACTTGGTATGCCCTCCATTTCCCTCCTTTGTCCATAGGTGCGATGGAGTGACCATCCTGTTGCCCTTTGGGGGAAAACGACCTCACATCATATAAAGGATGAGTGCTCGTCTCTTGGCAATTCACTGACTTTTACACTTAATTTGCATTAGTGTTAGCGACATTGTTTTTGCTGACTAGACATCCATTTAGATATAGCAGTTAAGTTCTGATGCCTAAGTTTCTAAAGACACTTTTGTGTAGGACAACTTGTGTTCAAGAGCTAGAGGAAGACGATCTTTGTGATGAAAATCACATAAATCACTAGTCAAGATACAAGTCAGGGTTAAACAATATATGGAAGACAACAGATGGATGAAGAAAGAAAAAGATGATGCCAAGTCTAGCAAACTGTGTCTTTAAAGGGAAATGAGCAAATCCATACTAAAGATAGGGCATGACCAATGAGTATACAAAAGAATCTCTTGAACAAAGCAACTAGATCACTTATGTTCTAGATCTCAATGAAACCACATAAGATATCGCCAAGATACAACCACTATCAACCAAGTCTAGCTACTAAAATAGACAACAGAGCAAAAACTAAAATCCACATATACATATCTATATGTCACCTGGGTCATATACCTGCACCTGATCTGAGCAATCTGAAAGGCACTAAACATTGTTGTTGTACATCGTCTACATTGTTTACATATTTGCTTCGAAAAAACAAAGAATGGCTAACTCGATCATCAAATTTGGGGTCACGAGGCTTTGTCATGGCATGAAACCAATCATTTGTATGCTCTGGGTCCATTGAATAATAAGATTGATCATCAACTGGATGCTCATCAACTGCTTATCTCAAAGTAAAGGATTGGCTCAAGAATAGGCTCAAGATTGCTTTGGAATCATGGTAGCGCAACTACTATGTATGTGACAACATCTGTCTCCATCTGAGACAAGTGCTCTAAGGGAGAGGGCGCTTGAGAACCTCATAAAACTTTCGTCCACAACACCCCTCATCAATCATCGAACATGCACCCGATCATCTACTTCACCTTCAACATAACTTGTTCATGTGCATCATGGAAACAAACACTACTGAGTAGCACATGTGGCCTAAAATAAAATAAACAGCTAAAAATAAAATACTAGAAGTAAAATGTTGCAACTAAACATCAAATCTAAGAACTGTTGGATAGTTGCAAGTTTTATTAAACATATATCATTCAAAAAGATAAACAAGGGCTAGACTCATACTCAAACTAAAAAAATTGTAGAAGACTCAAAGACTCAAGACCATTTAATTCTCAAAAAAAGAAAAGACTTGAACCTATTGCTCAAGTGAGATTATTTGACTTCTACCTATCCTACTCTAACCAGTTAGGCAAGTGCTAAGTAAAATCATGGATCCAATGTAGCCACCTGTTGAATAGATCAATTTGTCTTTCTTTGTAGTTAATGTTTCAACAAGTTAAAGATGGCTTGGAAGTAATATGAATGAAAAGTATCACTGTTCTAACTTGCTGTTTGAAAATTAAATTAGGATATGAATATTGTGAGATAAGACCATGCCAGAGTTGATATTGACTTTTGCAAACTTCCTCCATCCGAACATCAATAGGATCATAAAAACTATGCAAGTTTAAAATTGATGGAACATAATATATGACGTGATTCAACCCTCTTAGGATATCATTACTTCCCACATCTTTTTGTCTAGTACACTCAATCATACTCACATTATGATCAATGGCAAAATAGACTAGGGACAAATTAGAGATTAATAAACCATAAATTGAGATTAACCCCATTTGTTGTTTAAAGATTGATAAAATATGGAATTTATTATTATAGAGCTTTTCAATCTCCCAATTAAAGTATTTAGACAACTTGAAAATATCATGCACCAAAGATGACTGAAAAAGGAGATGAAATGTTTCATCGTTGATCACTTGGGACTCGTGAAACTCTTTACCGATTGGAACATGAACCCATAGAAGGGGACTCTAAAATCTGGGATGGGGGGGGGGTGGATTGAAAAATAGAAACTTGATTTGCATTACCTAAAGGCGCTAACTCCAATCCTGCATGAGATATGGGACATTTGTCAAGGAAATTATTAGGGTTAACACTATCCTCCCAAGAACCAGACTCATTATGATTATTCTCATCAACCAAATCACCATGACCGAAGGTTTGATAGGGAATACCACAACATAAGTCTCTTCATGACTATTCAGACATTGATTCCAACTCGAAAGTTGTAATGAAGGAGAAATGATCATATCATCATCCTGTGATTGTTCTTCTTTATATTGCTCATTACGCTCAACTGAGGATAAATGATCATCATCATTCATTTGATAAGGAAAAATATCAGTAAGTTCATTTCTAACTAAACCTATCATCCTCACAAACTGGGTCTTCAACCACAATATGACCACAAGATTACTCTTCAATGGAATTTTGATTACTTTCAACCTTTTCTTCTTTTGCCGAGATATGATCAAGGTCTAAATCAAGATATGGATGGTTCGAGTATTGACTCGAACTATTATCAACTAGGCAATGACTATAGAGTTGCTCTTCTAAAGGTGCTTCATTGGAATCACAAATGGAAGGCTCAATTATAGGTGTTTCTTGATGGTGATTGTTAGGTTCCCTTCCATGATTTAAGTCTAGAAATTGGTCTGTGACTGGTTAGGGTAATATCAACAGAGTAAATCGTATGATCTGATTGATATCTCTTTTAACTTTAACATGAGGTTTTGAACCATTATTCTCAAAATACTTTTTAATATTCCTATGGATCATAGGCACACTCGTAATTTTGAACATCTTAGGAGAGGAATGATACATTTTAGAAAGTAAATCATCAATATATTGATCATCCATAACATAATCATTGCCAAATTGACACCTTAAATAATCATCAGTATTCCTACACCACTTATCAATTAATAGTCCTACGAACATGTCATACCCAGTGATGGATTCTGATGCTAAATGATCAAACTATTGTTGAACAACCGCCTTGTAAGGATGCACCCAAGGCTTGCATATAAACATCTTCATTTTCTGCACCTCTAATATTCATGTAATCCCAAAAAGTATCCAAATGGCTTTCAATAGATACATCATTGTTTCCACTAAAATGAGGCAGCCTCTTGATGTAATCGTTTGGCATAGGTTGAGGCGCCCCAGGTATTTCAGGAAAAGTCAAAAGGAGATGGCTTGTCTTGTTTTCTAACAGCTTTGGTTACTTGGTAGAAGGCCTTGACTGGGACTGACATCTAGGTTCATGTTGACTTACAAATTCTCTAGGGGCGTTCAGGATAAAACTTTTATTGAACTCGTGAAGAGGATTACAGGTATTGTAGAAATATTTATATTTAGGCTCGTACCTGTTATCGTATTCATATGATCCCCATACTGAAATTGTGAATTATGTTTGTTCTTTTTAAGCCTATTAACACATCTAGACAATTCATTTATAGCTTGTGAAAAATCAAGGAAAACATTTGGATTCATTTCGATTGATAACTTTAAGATTCCCCAGTGGAGTCTCTATATGGGTTCGCCAGGTGAAATGAATAATCTCTCATCGAAGGATAAGTCGTTGGGGAAGTAAGATGCGAGAGAGAAATATGTGACTGTAATAATCATGCAAGGTAAAATACAGTCATTGAGTTTAAGTTCGGATGCGATGTGATTAAGAAAATGACGCGAAGTAAAATACTTGCAGACAACAGAGGTAAGCCTCTAACTCCCCAACATTGATGCGAAAAGAATGTTATCGCTAAAAGTGTAGCTACCCACAAAAGGTATCCTATTTGGGACAATAGAGGTGGGGTAGCTAACCAAGTGACACTACAAGGGCCTCGTTCACTACAAAAAGGGGGTAATTGTCACATCTAACGGGCTCTTGTCAGTTTAGACCAAGGCGAAGAATGATCAAGGGGGAGATCCTGCTAGCCTATGACAAATATCAAACCTACTCAAAGTACTCTTAGGGATATATAATGGGCATGAGAGTGAAGGGTGAGTGAGAAGATTTAGATCTAGAGATATCAATGTGGTAAGTGAGGTTTAGGCCAAGTTGGAGAGGCTTAAGGCAAGGGAAAATTACTGAACTTGGAGTGAAATTACAGGGCTCTTAGGAAAAGTAGATCTAGATAGTTCTAGTGTAAATGAGGACTACCCAAGTTAAATCCAACTAGGGTTTATGTAAGTAAGGATAAAGTGGACCCAACAGAGTAGATTGATATGTCTAATGACTAGATATGGGTGCTATAAGAATAGATCTGTGGAATCTAGGTGGGTTCAGGCATACACAATTGATAGATTTGAAAACCCAAGGAGGGCGTCCCACCTAGGAGTGACTAGTGCTAGATCCAACTGTTAATGCAGTCGGATTAATGCCAAACTTTAGATCTAGGGGTTTTAAATTATTCTAAATGTGGGTTTTAAGTGCAGTACTCAAATAATCACCCGATCTATCAAATCTAAAAAATGAGGGTTTTAATAATGAGGGTTTTATGTGACAATTAGATAAAAATATGGAAAATTATATTAGCCTTGTAGATCGTACCTGAAAATGCTTTCGATCACTTTGTACATCAATGATCCTTCCACCTAGTTACAATTTCGAGCTAGATTTGACATCCACCAAGTAAAATGTTTTGAGCAAGGAGGGAATGCACCCTCTTCACCTGCAGAAGCAAATTACCTAAGTCAAATTTGATCCACAAATTGAAAGAGAAGCAATGCAAGGCATCTAAAGAGAAAGATTCAATGCACAAAGTAACAATTGATCACTCCCTGAAAGATGAAATGATCCACAAGAAGAGATGATGAAGTCACCTCCACAATCTCTCCTTGCAAGAACAACCCGACCTCCACAAAAAATATTTTGTTTGCATGCAAGATCCATTGAAATGTCTAAGCAAGACGCATACCAATCATGTACACAAACATTCGCAAAGCTTCCAAGAGTTTTTCCAAAAGTTTTCTTGTATTCCAATATTCATAGAGCCAAAAGTCCCTTTACAATGAGAGAGCATCTCAGCCTCCACAAAACGTATGTTGTTTGCATGCAAGATTCACTGAAATGTCTGAGCAAGAGGCATAACAATCATGTCCACAAACATTCACAAAGCCTCCAATAGATTTTCCAAAAGTTTTCTTGTATTCCAATATTCTTAGAGCCAAAAGTCCCTTTACAATAAGAGAGCATCTTAATAAATAGATCTCTCTAGTACAATAAACCTAGATCCAAAAAGATCAAGGGCCAAGATCATAAGATAACATCACTCTAATCAACGACTAAGATTAGCCAGACATACATCACATGGATCAACTCAAAAACAAGAGGGGGTGCACCCACCAAGACACCCAAGGGGGACGCACCACATGACAAGTGATTAGGATCAAGACAAAAAACATGGTGGGGCTAGGAGGTAAGCATATCCTTCACTAGCATGACCCCATGGCACATCATCACATAAAATATCCATATATCATCAAGATGTGACCAACTGATTAATCATGGTCCCATCAAAGTACATCAAAACACCCAAAATGGTGCATGCCAAGACGTGTGGACCACATGAAGAATATAACCGATGCCAAAAGGTGAAGATGACATCAACAATGTGCCTTGGATCAATCTTATGCCATTTCTTGCCTCATTTACCCAAATCGATTTCCTCATTAACCATTTTCATTATTTTTATATGTCAAAATACTACCTCGGAGAAATTAAAATACTCATGTCTCACTGCTGACTGAACCTGGGCCCCAACTAAATGCAAAAATGGAATCGACACCATATCGATATGGTAATATTGACTGGCTACACGCTGTGTGCCCTTGTAGCGCCCTAGGAGAACCAAATAACCATTGAAAAGCATTTTAAAACAATATATTGAGGCATAATTGTTGCTACACGATGAAATCTTTACTAAAGAATTTGTATCAGTGCTTGAATAATAATCATCTTTATGCTCTGGATCCACTGAGTAATAAGAGTGATCATCAACTGGATGCCCATCAACTACTAACCTCAAAGTAAAGGACTGACTCAGGAATGGGTTCAGGACTGCTCTGGAATCATGGGAGCCCAACTACTATGTATGTGACAACACCTTCGTTGTAAGTCGAGGCAAGAGTACCTACAAGAATATTATATAAAAGTTATTTTGAGTCTCCCTAGGTAAGGCGACCTTGTTTAGAGCTACAGACTGACCTATCTAGGTTATTTGGTGACTTAGAGAGGGTGCTCCTCATTTACATATATTTCTCACACAAGCAAGGGCGCATGAGAGAGAAGAAGAGAATTGCTGGAGGAGAGAAGAAGCTGCTGTTGTCTTTGGGGTTCATCTTGATTTGGCATTGGTCTTGGTGATGAAATCTTTACTGAAGAATTTGTTTGGTTTTCTCCCTTGTGGTTTCCTAGGATAAAATCTCTGTGTTCTTTTGTGTTTCTGTGCTTGTCTTTCTTCTAGTGATTCTAATGCTATGGTTACGATGAAATGATGACAAATGTTTAAAGTCCTTGTATAAGCATTAAAATTCTAACTTGGTACCATATTTACCCTGATAGAAGACTTTGTGTAGCCATGACATTGTTATAACTGCAACTACTGGAGATTAGAGCTTTGTTCTTGAAACCTTAGAAGGAAAAATCTAGTCATCCAAGTTTTTTTTCTATAAATCGATTTTGGAGAAGGCTCAGTAGTTGAAACTTGTATATACCGAAGATGAGATGTTAATATACCTTGTGTCTGTGTTTCAGCCTCAGATTCGTTGTACTTTAGGAGATATGATCCTTCCAAAATAGGGTTCCAACCTCTTCCATAGTTTAGTTTTAAACATGTGACCTAGGGAGAAATGCTATATCTCGTGTTAGGTAGATCGGAATCAAATTTCGTAAGATGTTCCAGAAAGGGCTCGGACTTTAGTTCCATTGACATGTGGTAGTCCGTTCAATTTCGCTATACTGAACCAGTCCATAAACATGTCACCTTGGGAAGCCTATCATAAGTTCCATTTGGTGAATCTAATCTTGCTCTAACCTGTGGGGTTGGAGAGAAGATTCAGAACTATGTCAGGATAAGTTTCAAAACTTTAGGAGCAGAAATTTTGGAGATACATCAGAATTAAGACTGAACTATTCAATAGAGGAAATTGAAGAAACTAGGGCATCAAATATTTTGCAGTTCTATCCACAGACTTGGTAAAAGGAGTATACTGTTCAGCTTGCCTCGAGGAGGCACATCTTTCTATCCAATTAGATATGCAAGACACCAAGTATACAAAATTAGGGTTTCTCTGTCAAACCCTAGGTTCACCAGAAGCGGTTTTCTAGAAAGGCATTGGAGCTAGCATCCAATTGAAGCACTGGAGCTATCATCCAGTTGAAGCACTCTCATTGGTAAGTTTTGTTCTCTCTATTTCCATTTGAGGTTCTCAGTTTTGATCACAATGATAAACAGTACCAAGCTTGAGGACAAGCTTGATGGAGCTGAGAACTTTCGGGCATGGAAGTATAGAGTGCTTCTCATACTAGAAGAGCATGACTTGGAGAACTATGTCAAAGAAGAATTTGCAGATCTAGAGGGAGAGGAGGACAAAGCAAAGCATAAGAAGAACATACTCAAAGCCAAGAGGATCATTGCAGACTCAATCAAGGACCATTTATCCCACATGTATCATCCTTGAAGACTTCCAAGGAGATGTTCGATGCATTGACCAACCTGTATGAAGGGAAGAATATCGACATGAAGATGGCCTTGAGGACTCAACTCAAGTGTGTGAAGATGCGAAGTTCAGAAAGTGTTTAATTGTATCTTGAATGGTCTCCCAAGATCATGGGAATATTTCATTCAAGGAATTTGTGCCCAAAGCAGTCTCACCAAATTCAATAGACTATGGTAGGATTGACACAAGAAGAAGTTTGATTGATAACAAGAGAAGAGAAGATGAGTGAAGATGACAATAAAGTCCTAACAACTCATGCCGTCGAAGATGATGAACCAGCTAAGAAGAGAACAAGGGAAGATTCCTCAAGTGATGAGGGATATGCACTTTCATCCAGAAGAAATCAACCCATGAAGATGAAGATCATGCTCCATGGAAGAATCTCTTATCCATTTCAACATTGGATAAGAAGGAATGCAGTCGTGAATGAAGAAGGGACACACAGATTCAACATCATTACACAGTTCCGTGTGATCTATGGTGTAGAAGACTTGCTCAACACTGCCGATCATGAGGAAGACATACATGATGGAGTACAACACACTATCAGAGACTCTAGTGATTACTGCAAGGAGACGAGGATCAAGAGGGAGTCTACCAAACAAACCAAGATAAGTATTTGAATTGTCATTTCCTGTATGGGAATATTTCATTCAAGGAATTTGTGCCAAAAAGAAGCTCACCAAGTTCAATAGACTATGGTAGGAATGACACAAGAAGAAGTTTGATTGATAGCAAGAGAAGAGAAGATGGGTGAAGATGACAATAAAGTCCTAACAACCTCATGGCGTTGAAGATGATGAAGCAACTGAGAAGAGAACAAGGGAAGATTCCTCAAGTGATGGGGAATATGTACTTTCATCCAGAAGAATTCAACCCATGAAGCTGAAGATCATGCCCCATGGAAGAATCTCTTATCCATTTCAACATTGGATAAGAAGGGATGCAGTCATGAATGAAGAAGGGACACACAGATTCAACATCATTAATCTCTTATCCATTTCAACATTGGATAAGAAGGGATGCAATCGTGAATGAAGAAGGGACACATAGATTCGACATCATTACACAACTCCATGTGATCTATGGTGTAGAAGACTTGCTCAAACCTGCCGATCATGAGCAAGACAGACATGATGGAGTAGAGCACACTATTAGAGACTCCAGTGATTTCTGCAAGGAGACAAGGATCAAGAGGGAGTCTACCAAACAAACCAAGATAAGTATTTGAATTGTCATTTCCTGTATAGCTAGTTATTTAAATGATATTGTTTAGTGGTGCACATATTTATGTTCCTAGATTTAGGAAATGCATTATGCATGTTAGAGTGTTTGCATTCATGAACAATATACTACTAATATGCATTTGATGCGTGAGTGGCCTATGATGATGTACAACATTCCATTGCTACATATCTAGAATGAAACCTCTTTGTTGACACGTTGAGAGTAGTGCACGCTCTTAATTATGTTCTGGTGTAGAGATGAAAGGCATCTGGAAGGTTACCACATGTATACGAGATATGGATGAATGTTGTGTTGAAGCATTGGCTAAGATAGTTGCATGACTGTGTGATATAAGGACGTGCTTCTATAACTATAAGGTGACTAAAGGTTGATGAAAGACCTAGCCAAGACAAAATGTAACACTAATGGCTACCAGTCAATCTATAAACATACATCATTCATCAACATTTAACAAAGAGATCAAGAAAAACCCTAGATACCTCCTTGTGCATGTGTTTAGCCAACAAGTCATAGCATCACCTTTAGCAAGAGCATAGAACCAAAGAAACTTCAAGAAGTTACCATCAAAACCTGGAAAACATCTTCCTCAAGAGGGGCACCTCACTTCCAAAGAGCCCTAGTAGGGTAAAATAAGTGCAGAGTGTTTTTCCCACTTCTCTTGTGCTTCAAATGAAGTGAGGAGAGGTTTATTTATAGCCTCTCACACTCGCTTTACAAAAATATTCAGGCCTACATTCCTTAAAATGTCAATTAGAAATTATAAAATGTCAACTTAAAATTATAACATAAAGTAATATAAAAATGGCCTAAAGGAGTCTTATAGTAGGCTACCTGGGGTATTTTTTCCCTAGGTGCCAAAAATTGCTTTAATAAGCAAATCACTCCGAACAAAAGGCTGGAGTTAGTTGGAGGGGGAGTGTCATGCCTCATCTAACCTCGAAAATGTTGTAATATCCCTCAACGCCCTCCTCAAACCAGCAATATGGCCTGGGAGGAAGGATGACGTCCTTTAGGAAGGATTCCAAGGAGAGAGAGCGTCATCTAGTTGCAGGGCCAGGAGGATGTTTGAGGTGGGTGTGAAGGGAGACCAAGGTCTTGTAGTTGAAGCAAAGGCCACCAGAGCAATCAAACAAGGTGTGGGGTCATGCAACCCAGTAATCAACCCCTAAGAGCCCCAGACACCAACCCCAGGGTTAAAAACCCCAACAAAGGGCTGTCAGCAGTGCCATTAAGCCATAGTACTCCTAAAGAAAGGACCAAAGGGCCCGGCCATGACCATCACTGCTGAGTAACACCCATCCTGGTAAAAAATGGCCTTTTCCCTGGAGCACATATGAAGGTGCGCTGGGTACAAGTGCAGCGTAACAACAACCATTTTAGAATTAGGAGACATGTGCATCCCTAATCATATTCTCTCTCTATATACCCTGAGGAGCCATAACCATGGACTGGAGGCTACAGTGACAATCATTGTTGAATTAGGAGTCTTGTTTGTTCCAACCATATTATCCACATGTACCCCTGGGATCCCTCGTCAGGATGCAGTCGTTAGGATCCTGCATGAACAAGAAGATTGATGGGGCTGCTTAACCAATTATAATTAATAGATGGGAGAAACTTATGTGATCTTTTAAATGAAATAACACAAATGAACGCATTTCTTGCATGTTTCACAGTTTTGGATTGTCGGAAAGAAATTCCGATTTCAAGGTCATACTCTATACAGTTGAAATGAGTTATACATATTGTGTTTTGTCTGACTAGATTCTGAAAACAAATGGATCATATGCCCTGTATATTCATAGATCCTTTGGTTTCTCTGGAGACCATGGCAACATCTTGCATGGAAAAGGTTGATTCAATTACCAAATAATGTGATATGAATTGGAACTTGGGGGTTTGTGGAGAGAATAGTTCAAGGACAGCAAAATAAATGTTGTAATGACAAATCCTTCTTACTGCTTCATCAGATACTGCAAATGATTCCATTTTTTTCTTCCCTTTTTGTCAACTTGGTTTGAGCACTCTGCTGAAACATAATGTAAAAAGAGAGAGCAATCTGTGTTATGTCGAGAGCCTCAATGCCCATGTGCATTTAATTGATATTTGTAAGGAAAATGAAGCCTGTATGAACGAACTAAAATGTGGAAACAACTAATGTAAGTGCAGAATGGCCTTTCGTTTGTTTGCTGCATTTCTTTCATCTCATAACCAATGGGTTTTCTGTTTGCAGTTAAGATGTACAACATGTGGGACAGAAGTAGAGGTGACATCAATGGTTCCTAATCTTAGTGAGTGGATATAACTCCATTTAAAAATGCAGAGCCTCATTTAAACTGCCTTCAAAGCATTGCGACTATACATATTGAGCTTTTTAAATTGAATGAAACTGCAGCACTGAGAGCTGCTGCTTCAGCTGTGAAAAATGAGGACGATCGGAGACAATTACATATTGCAGCGATGAGAAAACGTAGGAAAGAAGCAGGAGATCAAGGAGATAGAATGAAAAGAGTAAGTGAGACGTGGGAGTAAACATATAGTTGGATTTATTTTCTGCGACGATTTGCAGTTTAGTGAATATATCCTTAAATTCAGAAGCTAAACAATGTAAAAAAGGTGTCTTTTGTTTCAGGATGATGGGGGGTTCTTCATGGACAGGGACATTTCTCGGCAATCAAAGGGAGTTCAGTATCCATTTGCTGTTAATGAGAAAGTTATGATTAAGGTAATCTTCGAGTTTTGTGTTAGATCCTTCTTAGATATGTTGTTATATATTTGAACTTAATCTTTAAACCTCATCGTGGTAAATTATAAATGTAGAATTATTTTCCCTTCATGTTTGCTAGAATCTCACTTAGATGTAGCATGCTTGTGTGTCCTTATTTATTGGGAAATGTGTGAAACTTGACAGATCTTTATTATTTATTGGATCTTTATTATCTTTTAGTTTTCATCATCAATTTGTCTGCTACTTTTGCCTGTATTGTTTTTCCAAGGACCTTAAATTCTTTTGTTTACATATTTTGTAAACCAATCATGATTTCCTGTTTTTCTTGTAAAATTTCTGCCTCTTGTATAGCATATTAGTTGTCTTTATCTTTTTGTTAGTGGATATGTGTGTGCTCAGTTCTGGTGAATAATAGATTTCTAGCTACATTTAAGTTTACCTTCTTTTACAGACAAAAAGTAATTTGCGATTAATGTTTTTATTTATTTTGTAGATTCTTTACATAGTTAAAGAATTGACATAATATTTAATCGTTGGACTTGGATAGTTTGATGGTTTCAATGTCTAGATAAATTATTTCATTAAGAAGGTTATTATTTCTTTTGTATACATTTTTTTATACACCTTTCACGATTTTTTTTAATAATTATAAAATTGACACCTCTTGTACAGCTTATTAGATATATTTTCATCTGTTTGTTAGTGTTAGTTTTCTTACTTTTTTGTGCTCAGTTCTGGTGTGTTGTCAGCCAAGTATTGAATTATAGATCCATAGACGCATTTCACTTCTAAGTTTATGGCTTTTACATACAAAAAGTGATTTAGAGTTAATGTTTTTATTCATTTCTTTTATAGATTCTTTTCATAGTTGAAGAATTGAGCAAAAGTATTCTTTGGACTTGGATAGTTTAATGATTTCAGTGTCTAGATAAATTATTGGTTTTAACTTTTGCTTTCAGGACTGAGTACATTGTCTAAAAACTAAAAACTTTATTTCATCTATTTCCATTTGTGTATTTTTTACCTGTCACTTTCAAATGCTTCCTTTGTAGAAATTTATCAAGATTCGCTGTTGTTAGGGATTGGAAACAAATTTGAAGCCAAATTATGATGTGGAACCTTTCAAATTTCTGATGATGTGGGATATAGGCCGCTTGGAAAATTTATTTAGTTTGTATTCTTGTTTGTTTTGGATTGTTTGTAGCAACCTACTTGTTTAATAACATAGAGGGACTTGACTGCTGAATTATGCAGGGGAACAAGCGTACACCAGAAAAATTTGTTGGCAGGGAGGCATATGTAACGTCTCATTGCCTGAACGGATGGTAAGTTGAATTTGTTATTTTATGTCAAGATTTAAGGGTTCTTAACTGAAAATTCCTAATTAAATTTCTGGATATAGGTACTTACTTCGAGTACTTGATACTGGTGAAAGTGTTCGCCTTCAGTACCGCTCGCTCCAGAAATTAATCCCTCAGCACAATGGAGTCGCTGGGGAGCATCTTCAGTCTCAACAGTTGATACCAAATAACAGCTAAGGAAGTACAAATCTCAAAGTAGTGTTGAGGGTTGGGTGGAGGATTTCCCCATGGATGAGGTGGGAGGGTTCTCCTAGTTTTAGCAATATTGAGCCATGTTCATTGTATATACAAGGTGATGTGCCTGGCTTGCCTACTTCCAAGTTCCAGTTTTAGGCACTGTACTGTTGTTCCTGTGCAGTAGGATCAATCTTCTTGACCAAGTTGGGAAAATACCAATAGGGGCGAAGCCTTTTTTATAATGTTCAGAAGTCTGGACTAGTTAATTGACTGGAAACATCTTTGCAAGATGTCATAGAGCAACCCATGACATTTGGGCAGGTGAGTGGTTTGAATCAATGTTGTGTCTACTTTCTGCCAGTATACCTGTTCTTGGCTTTCTTGTCAGAATGAGGATTGGGCACTCGGACTGCTGTGAGGATTGTTGGTCGCATTTGTCAGAGAAGATCACCCAAGAGCAATTGACTGTTACTATCATATCTGGTCAGACTTCAAATTTTGTACCATTAGGCTAGCTATATATTTATGCCGACAATTGCCATTTTCATGTGTAATAGTTGTATGGAAGATGCTCAGTTTGCAAAGAATAATAAAGGCCTTGTGTGTGTTGATTTTTGTCATGCCATTCATTGTGCTTTGCGGCAAGGATTTTATCATCTTAGTTTGGCTACCCTTTGGGGAAAGGATACATTTTATTTATTGAGATTTAGATGGTAGTACATTCATGGATAACCTGCATATACTCCAGTCGAAATCCATGATGGACGCTACTCCCTTATATTATTATGTATAAATTGAGACATGGTTATAAGTGGCCTGGAATAGAAAGGTTTCAATACCCCAGTTGCAGTAGGGATATATTTGGCATCTTGCAAAACTGGTAAAGTTGTGCAGAAATTCCCGTGATATAATGTAGCATGGCCATGGAGAATTACACCCTATTTGTCATTTATGGAGCTGAGAAGGCCGGCATAGATATAAATAGCATGCTAATATTTCCAGCAATAACAGTTTTGGTATGGGCTTTGGATGATTTATTTGATGTTACATTGTATCAATATTTATTGCTGCAATGATTTGTAGATCAATGAAGTTATATTATCGAGATTAGTTGATTAGCCCAATATTTCCTACCAAAATAACTTTCTTAAAGTTGAGCGTTCCCTTTATCCCCCGTGTTATTTCAGTCGTGAGATATGCCTATTATCCATACAATAGTTGGAACATCACAATGTTCCATCTGTATAATGTTTATCTAGATAAACATTAAGCAGGGGGTCGAAGCCTACTTCTAGTAGTTGCTGGTAAATAAGGGTGTAATACCATCATTTCCTATAGAAGCATGCATAAACTATTTGTAAATACAATTTTGCAGTAATAGAAAGTATTGGTGGTTTACCCAATTGGGCTTCCACGATAAAAATGTGTTCTGTGTGTTATTGTTGATCATGTGTTTTAATGCATAAATTAAAAGTGATGTAATTTGTTAAAAGTTAACAATACTGGATCACCTCTCCCCCCCTCTCAGTGTTATCCATATTCCAACAATTGGTATCAAAGCCGGATCCTTCAATACACCTTACTCACTGGAAGGAAGATCCTATTGAAAATCACTATCGATAAACAAGGGTTAGCCACCAATATACTTCCTTTATTTACTGGTGATAATTATGCATATTGGAGTGTAAGAATGAAGTGCCATCTAATATAAAGTACTGTTGGATACAAGGTTTGGAGTACTGTTGAGACATAATATAAAGTACCAGATGAAGCACCTATAGATGAAGGAGAGCTAAGCCTATATGAGGCCAATGCAAAAACTCTAAATGCAATTTTGAGTGGGTTAACAGAATCAGTGCTTGTAAAAGTCATGCAATGCAAAACATCCAAACATCCATGGGAAAAACTAAAATGTATCTATGAAGGAACTTCCAAAGTTAAGGACTCCAAACTCTAGACCTACAAAGGTTAGTTTGAAAACCTAAAAATGAAAAAGGAAGAAAATATTGTCGAATATCTTCTAAGAGTAGATGAAATTGTTAATGCCATTAGAAGCATTGGAGGAGAAATTAAAGAAAAAGTAGTCAACAAGGTACTAAAAACCTTGCTAATGAAGTATGACTCATAGGTGTCTTCTATAGAAGAACTAGAAGATCTTAAACTTATGATAGTAGATGAACTACATGGAATATTTGCTGCCTATGAGATGAGAACAAGACAAAATGGATCATCAAAGAAGGAAGCAACTTTTAAGGCCGTATCCAAGATCCAATCTGAGGACCTAGATGATGAGGAAGCTCTCTTCATCAAGAAACTTGAGAGGGGCATTGGCAAGTACAAGGGAAGATGCCCTTGAAATGTTTTAACTGTGGAAGGATTGGACATTTTGCCAATGAGTGTCTTCACCCAAAAAAGAGGATAGTGATGATGAAGAACCTTGCTATCATAAGAAAGATCAAAAGAACAAGATCATATACAAGAATAAGTTTCAGAAAAATAATAAGAACTTTTACTCCAAAGAAGACAGTGAAGATGATGCAATAAGTGAAGATGTTGAAGTCCTATTCATGGGTTTCAAAAGTGATATCTTTGGAGAAGGAATAAAAGATGTGATAGATCTTGAAGCAGAACTTATAAATGCTGATGAAGAACTAGAGAAGTATATAAAAAGATGTACAAGAAATAAAAAACTCACATGATAGAATTTGAAGAGAAAAATGAAGATGCAGAAAGAATGATTGTTGACTTAAATAATCGAAAGGATTGAAAACAATCTAGAACAACAACTCAAAAAGAAAATACAAAAATCTGAAAGACTTGAACAAGACATTATGGACCTTAGAAAGAAATTGGATGAAGAATCTATCAAATCAAGGTGTGAAAATAGCTGAAGGACTTTAGATGAAATTCTAAGTGTCCAAAGACCATCCAACGATAAATTTGGATTAGGATTTGACAAAGATAAACTTGGATATTCTTTTAGCACAAATCAAGATGGAAATAAAAGAAGTTATGCTGCTATACTCATGAGCCAAATTAAAAGAGAACATAAGAAATCTACTCCTCCATTACAAAGAACATACATGATGCTTAAAAGACCAGTGACAAGTAAACATCAACAACTCTTTTTAGGAAATTGTTACACCTGTAACAATTTTGGACATATGGCTAGAAATTGTAAACTAAAGATTCATGTGGAGAAAGGGATTACATCACATACTTCTATAAGAAAAATCTTATCAGAAACAATCCAAAATGAAGAAACTACAATTCTTTTGCTCCTCTACAGAGTTATAGTATAGAATGTTATAAATGTGGTAATCAAGGACACATTGCTAGAAAATCTAAATTAGTAACTCTTATGGATGACACATCAAAATTTCAAGACAAAGGGATAGCTTGGAAAAGAAAGGGTGACGTGGAATGCTCATTAGCTCTATGTGCTACAGTAAAACAAAATTTATGGCATATGACTCTCCTGTAGCCAATCTTTTGCTTTGGGTGCTCTGCTATCCCCGAATGCTGTATCCACAAACGATGGAGCATCATAACCATACAAGGCTCGGAACGGGGTCATACCAATGGACATGTGATAAGTGGTGTTGTAGCAATGATCTCTTAATTGCAACCACTTAATCCAAGCTCTTTGTTGTCCTGACACATAATTGCGCAGGTACCCCCTCGATCCATTTATTTACAATCTCCGTCTGACCATCTGTCTGGAGGTGATAACTAGTGCTGGGAGTCGGCTCTGTACCTGCCAACCTGAAAACCTTCTGGTCTTATTCCAGCAATCCTTCTCCATATGTCAGTCCTAATTTCCACAATATTGACAGGTCTTATTCTTCCTGTGGATACTCAAAACACATGACATGTGACTCAACTAAGTTCTTAAGCCTAAAAAAGAAACAAAAAAGAAATGTCACTTTTGGAGATAATATATCTTCTAAAATAATCGGGAAGCGTACAATGGTTATTAGATGTAAGATGAAAGTTGAAAATGTTCTATTTGTAGAAAACTTAAAACCTAATATTTTGAGTGTAGTCAAACATGTGATCAATGACACATGTATATTTGATTCCAAGAAGTGTGAAATCAAAAGAAAAGATTCAGGAAAATTTGTTGGAACTGCTATGAGAACTCCAAGCAATGTGTATATTCTAGAAAATGAAGAACAAGTTGTTGAAAGTTTGCTATGACATTGAAGCACAGGGCACCTGGAATTTGACAATCTTGTAAGAATTAGTCGGATAGAGCTATAAGAAATCTGCCAAATATAATAAAGCCACCAAATCATGTGTGTAGACATTGTCTTAATGGGAAGCAAACAAGAACAAACTTCAAGGTGAAAGAACCATTAGAAGAAATTTGGGGTCTAAAATGAGCCCTATAAGAAAACAAGCCAACAATAAATTCTCGAGTTGGAATTCAATAGCCAATATAATTTCAATAAAATGAGTTTACCATAACGGTTGACTTGACTATTTGTCATAAAAAAAAACTATTTTTTGTTCGTATTTTCAACATATCTCCTTGTGTTTTTACTCAAATTTCGAGCGGGAGGACTTGTTAGATGTGGAATTAATTTTCGCATCCAACAGGTATCCATGTTGCATATTTTTGACGGACCACGCTGCCCCAAAATCAAGAAATACTTGAAAAAATGTGATGATGACAAGTATCCACGTTGCATACTTTTGACGGACCACGCTACCCCAAAATCAAGAAATACCTGAAAAAATGTGATGATGATGTTTGACGGACCACGCTGCCCCAAAATCAAGAAATACCTGAAAAAATGTGATGATGACATCATCATCACATTTTTTCAGGTATTTCTTGATTTTGGGGCAGCGTGGTCCGTCAA